>VWYO01012021.1:2196-59652 GCA_013400275.1 Rhadina sibilatrix | reverse complement strand
AAAAAAAAAAAAAAAAGTGGAAAAGGTAAACAGGACCTTGGTTATTATATAAAGACATAAGCATAATAAAAATTCTTTTAATAGAAAATGAATTTGTATTTTTTTCTTACATAGAAAGATGATAACTTCTTTTACAGTATGATAGTATAAAGCAATGTTTTTTAAAAAAATCTGAAAACTCACTAAATTTATTAACATAAAATAAAATATTACAATGCATTAAGTTAAAATGAATAGTTGAGGTCAATATGTTAAAGACGTTATATCATTGACTTGCAGATAATAGTCCAATTTGCAATTAGTTCCCCTTGGGCCAATCTACTTGATAGTCAAAACCACATACACCTGTGAATGTATTTATGAGATAACAATATGCCTCCTAATATTATCTTAAAATGGATCAATACAAATTAATGTCATTCCTTTACCATGAGTTGTACAATGAAAATTTTTATTCCCCGTAGTTGATTTTTACACTTTACCATTTATCCTTACTGCTTTCAATGTGATATCATCTTGAAGACTGCTGTATTTTCATTGGTGTAATATTTACTTCTTTTGAGTCTTTGGGGAGAGGATACTTTTTATTATTTTGCCAGTCTCTATATAGCTGATAACTGCTGATAAGTCAGCAGCATATCCTCCAGAATTCTCTCTTCCCATTTAATGTTTTGCAATCTCTTCACAGTTGCAGTTGTGTAACACAGCAAGTTTGCCAACTTTTGCCAGCCACTCTATCTCTTACAAGATTTTGAAGCATGTTCTAGCTCCTGCTAAGAGTGCACATAAACACTCCAAAGACTCAATGCTTTTTCACAGTCAGCATCATAAACCCTTATGGGATGACCTTGTTATTTCTTTTGTTTTCATGGCTTATTTGAGTTTCTTCATGTTTTGTTGGGTTTTTTTTTGGAGTTTGGTTTTGGTTTTTTGGGGTTTTTTTGTTGTTTTGTTGTGGAGTTTATTGTTATTGTTTTTGGGGGGGTTGTGTGTGTGTTTTGTTGTTGTTGTTGTTGTTTTTGTTTGTTGTTTTGGTTTTTTTGTTTTTTTAATGTGGACACCAAAAGGCCAGTGCCACATCCCTTGCTCTGAACCCTATCTATTCAACTTGAGTGATCACAGGGTCGTGCTTGCACCACCACTGCTGTTGGGGTATCTGCAGGGCCAAGGGGACACACAAAGTTTTGCACCACATCACGCTCAAGCATTCACTGTATATTTGTGTTTCTTGTTTAGGGAGAGTTTTATCACTGTGTCTAATATCAGTGTGTTACTCTTGAACTTGAGCAGCTTGCTGTTAAATCTCATGGGTAAATCACAGAAAAGTCACTAACTCATAGTTATTTATATAATAAATGTATGCACAGGAGGGGCAGACAGGCATAGAACAGCATAACAAATGAAGCCATGTTCAGGCACAGTGGGATCCATGCACAACACAGCAGGTTTTGTTTGAAAAGAGGCAGAGGTCCTGGTAGTAATGAACATGAAGAAATACTCGATGTTTTCTCACTTGTATGGTTCTGGACCTCAGATGAATCATCATCAGATCACATTTTTTTTTATTTCATTTTTGTACCCAAACAGACAAAATCTAGAGGTCAGCTGCTTTGAACAAAGAAACAATGGTTGAAAATGCCAAGTTAATGCATTGTTCATGAAAGGAGAGTGAAAACAGTCCTAAAGACAGACATTACTGGATCTTCTGCGCTCGGTCACACTGATAATTTGATACTGATTGATGGGCAGCAATTAAACTCGATGTTAGGTTACTTACTGGTTTGTGGCTGTTTGTTCATAAATAGCATCCTTCTCCTGAAACTTCCTTGAAACACTTCACAGGGCAGGAATCTCTATAGTCCATTCTACAGGGAGGAAAATGAAGGTATGGAGCCATGAAGTGACTAGTCCAAGGATGTGGTCTGTGCTAAAAAGGCTAGGAAAAGATTAGGATCAGTTGGATCCTGATACAGCCTTTGACCCTCGGCTGATTTTTCTTTTTTAAAAAATTGGATCAAGATTAACTCAATCCAAATTATTTGCATGTATTTTATATTGAAAGTAATCATTATATTTTATTTCTTGGAGAGTGTCACATGGACAAGCCCAGTGCAGGCTTTGTCAGAGAGCTGGCACGTGAGCTGGGCTACTGAGAAAAGCTATTTAAAAAAACAACACCAAAGTTTTATAGTCAACATCCCTTTTGTGGCTTACTTCTCCATCCCTTATATGCAGTGATGTTTCTTCAGGAAATACTATCCCTCTTCCTGGGTTTGCTGCCTTGGGATGTCCCTTCTCTGGTTTTATTGTAATTTCTTTGCTAAGGTTGCTCCACCAAAAGCCTTACAGCAAAGTGGTGTTGCTGTGGCAGCCACTCTGTGCCCAAAAGCCCTGCTTAAAGAAAAAGAAATGAATAATTTCTTCTGGGGCAGCTTCCCCCTTGGGCCCAGTTGCACACTGGATCTTGCTTTGTCTGATGATGGAAGTAAGGCAGTTCATGGGAAGCCACTGTAGTCCATCAGCAGCAAGCCAGAGTACCCTGATCCTTCACTGCTCTCATGTGTGGTCAAACAAGTGTGGGTTTGCCACAGTCTGCAAGACTAGAAAAACTATCTACCAGAGCTTGAGTCCTTGCTGAGCCTTGGAGCCACCTCTAGCCAGGGAGCTAAACAGGAAAGAAAAGTTTGACATTCAGAGTGCCACCTCAAGTCGTGAGACGGCAGGCTGAGCCTACCCACACTCAAGCCATGAACAATGACAGGGAATTTGTTTTCTTTTATTCATTTCACCTATTTCATTTCAGAGAGGGAAGAAGGAAGTGGTACAAATTATTAATCCTCTAGGTTTGTGATCTCAGTGCTAAAGCATGATGTCTGCAAGAAATGTTCCTTTGATTAAGAAGCACCTAGAGTTAATCAAAATATTTTACACATATTCCAGGTGCTTTATACAGTATTCGTGTTTTACAATTATTCAGTGTGAATCTGCAGATAAAAGAAACTTTATGTACAACCAGGAAACATGAAAAAGTACCTAAAAATGTAAAATGCATAACATCAAAGGGGAGTCTGTACTGTGTAACAGAGCAGGAATCCCTGGTGTACTACTGAACTAGTACTGTTAACTGCATCAGTGGCATGTTGCATTCAGACTAATTAGCTGGAAAGCAGTTATGCTGTTTCAAAACCTTACCTAGTGTTTCTTCATGGTGCTATTATGTGCCTGTGAACACATTAGCTCAAATATCAATCACTGCACAGCATCATATAGATTTGCTCCTAAGCATGTTAGGTTTTATTCTTTTTGAAAATACAAAGTCCTTGTGCTGAACACTTCATGGAACATTCCAATACAAAGTTGTATTGAATTCTACCAGGAATGAATCATTATCTCATAATCTAGGTACAGAATACTTTGAACAAATAGTATCAGTAACTACTTCTGGTGACAGATTAGGGGCCATGTAATAATGAGAGTACTAAGAAGCAAGTTTTTAACTGTTTGGAAAAAATGTGTAGTTTTTTTTGTTAGAAAGCTGGGGCAAGAAGGAAAGGGAGGATGTTCAGACACTGAAATGCTCTAGATCAGTTTTATTTCTTATTTTATTGCTCTTCAGCTATTAGTTGGCAGCCTCTGGTGCTTTCCATGGGCCTAGCTTGCCCAGCTGTGTATTAGAGTCCAATGCTCATTTGTAATCAGTTTTGCTTTCACTCCTTGCTGTAGTGCTATGCCTGGGAGCATTTTGATAACAACAGTGGTGATGGGCCTGAGCTGGCAGGAGGCCAGGGTGTTGCTGCTTGTTCTGTGCTTCCCTCCTGGACAGACTGGAGCTCCAGTGGGAACTTGAGTTGAAGGTTTCATCCTTGTGGATGAGACACTCTGCATCCGTGGTTATGTCTGCGTCACAGCAGGTGCACCTCTGGAGGGGTTGTGGCCCAAGGATAAGTCCATGCAGGAGAAGGTACACTTGAAGCATCTGTGGTTGTGGATGATCCACGCTGCAGCAAGTGCACTTTGTAGCACCAGCAGCTGTGCATGAGGTTGTGCAGGAGCACCTCAAAGAATGTGGCTATGGATAAACCCACGACAGAGCAGGAACACCCCTGAAGGGCCTGCAGCCAAGGGTGAGACCATGGAACAGGTCTATTTCTGAAACGATTACCCACTGTGGCTGTGGGTAAGGCCATGCTGGAGCACATCTATCTCTGAAGGCATTGGTCCCTGGAGAAGGCCCTGCAGGATCAGGCACCTCCAAGGGATGATGGGTGCGGATAAGTCTATGACACAGGCAGGTCCCTGAAGAGACAGTGTCTCACAGACAAGGTATGGTCCAGGTACTCCCCGAGAAACTGCAATATTTGAATAAGTCCACATCCAACTCAGACTATACAGCTGAGATCTCTCCAACTAGGAGAGCTTTTGTTTCAAGGAGCTATGGAGCTGAAAAGTTTTGTTTGTTTTTACACAAAATCTCTGGGGTTTTAAAACAACAAATTCTCCCTGCCTTTCCTGTTCATTGCAGCCTTTCCTGAGTTTTTCTTCAACACTAAATATATATTTGACTCAGTGCAATTCTTTAATGGCTTCCATTGACTTTTGGCCCCAAGGCGAAGGACAAAGGAACAGACTTATATCCTCACAGTAATTTGGTTGAGAACAAGTAAGCAGGGATTTCTTGGTAACCTTTCAGCTCAGCTGCACACCCGCATCAGCAGTACCCCAAATGAGACAGTGAGCATCTGGTAGGTACAATCATATCTTGACTTCTGCCCATCAGCTACAAAGACTTTATTTTATTATGCATGTCCTGTCATCTTCAGCTCCATGACTGTTTAAAGAATCAGAAGTATAATCTGTGTTAAACCGCCTAATGGGCAAATCTGTAACAGTAACATTTGTAACAGTACTTTCATGTTAAAATTTTATCTAGAAAGAATGACAGATAGTATTTGCTGTGAAGTTGCAGAGAATGGATGATGCTTCTTTCATAACATCCACCTATAATGTCCAATCTTATAGGAAGTTAGATAGAATTATAGATGCAATAGTAAGGGATATTTTTTCAGTAAATTAAAATAATTCACATAAGATTAAGTTGTGAGCAATGTGCTGTAGGTGACTCTGTGAGAGTGTTGTGTGACTAGATAATCTAAAAAAATAATTATTAATGAAATTCAAATAATTATTTTATGTCTTCCCTGATAAACCATCTGTCTTCTAGAAAAGCCAATCTGAAATACATATAGGCATACATGCTGGTTAAATGGTATGATTATATGGTCATTCCACTGGTATTCCATTACAGGAGTATTACTGATTAAAGCACTGACTCAATTTTATGTTGATATCCTTTTAGTATTAGGTCGGCAATAGTAGGAACACCAAGGAGTAACCTTCTTCTCATCATGTAGGTCTTACTGTCCTCATGGGATATTAAATTTGAGGTGCAGTCAGTCTGTAATGTAACGTCTGTGGCATTTCATCATGTGACCTACAAATATAAAAACAGAATCCATAAAATGTATAAATGACAGTTATGTTTATCTTCTAGCTAATTGGGCATAATTACGTGAATTAGTGTGAATGCATTAATCTTTTCCTCTGTTGAAATGTGACCTTTGATCTTCAGTAACCACTCCCACGTGAACAGCACAGGGCAAACATCACAGAGGATGGTGTAAAGTTTCTCCCTCCTACTGCTCTGATGCCTGCAAAGTCCCTTATTTGCCTGCACAAATATTTTTTGAATGTTTCATATATTTGCTCTGGCATGAATTTTGCATTTTTTTTGCTAGCAATTTGAGTCCTTATCCGTATGCTTTAGCAAACATATTCAGAGCTTATTTAGGTAAACAGGTGTAAAACCACTAATCTTAAACCACTTTATACAGGTTTTATTCGCGTGGTCCTGGGGGGTACACTGGGCTCCTCAGTCTTAGCTCATCTGAGCAGACCTCAAAGCTTTTCTGTGGTCACCTGCTTACCACAGGCACATCAGCCTGCAGCAGATGTATGGATATGGAACTGCCCAAGCCCACCAGATTAAGCTTGACCCACATCCCAAAATCTTGCTCTTTCTCACAGCTTCAGTCTCAATGGCTTTCAAGCTGCATAGATCATCTTTTCAAAGACAATCTTGATTTGAATCACACTGGCATATTTTTGGCAAGGGTTCAGAATCTCATCAATCTTAATCAAGCATGAGAAAGAACCACTTATCCAGACAAAATGACAGCCAGCCACATGTGCTTTGCTGCCTTACCTGATTGCTGGGCGGTCACTTAGGTCCAAGAGACACAAAAGCACTTCCCTCTCTCTCCATTAAAAACTTTCTCAAAAACAGAGCACACTCTCATTCCAGCAGCAGATATTAGGATCTCTTGCATTCTCAATTACCAGTGAGACTCCATCAATATGATCAGCCCTTTTTACCTTTACAATGAAGCTCCAGCATCAGTCTCCTCAGAAGCCCTCTCCAGGTAAATGCATTTAATTTGCTCCCTCTGGTAGGCTTTAAAATAGAGAAATGTGAGTATCCAATGCAAAAGCCAAATCAGTATAAGCAGTCTTTGGCTACTTAAGAATAATAACATCAGCAGAATAAAACACACAGACATTTCCCCTGGGGAGAGATATAGACAAAGGAGCCACACGTGAGCCTGGTACTCATATTGCCTAATGTAACTTTGGAAAATAATTAGACAGGCACAACACTCAAATGTGGGAAGAATGGCTTTTGTTTTGTTTGGTTTTTTAATTGTCAAATACATGAAATGTAAAAGATGCTTTAAATTTAATCTAATTAACTTTTCTGGAGGTGCTGTATTGGAAGCACAGATTTATTTTAGTTCCAGTGGAAGAAAAGCATTATGTCAGTTTTACTTAGAAAGACACTCCCTAATTTATCATACCATAACCAAATTACGCTTGAGAACTAGTAATCAGTAGGTGTCTATTATACAGCAAAGCATTAGCCTTAGCATGTACAATGCCTTTGGCATTCAACAGGGCATACACTGGAAATAAGAATTCCTTTGTCATTTGGCCAGGGAAGCAACTATCTTCATAATTCATGATTTGTATAATAATCAGTTAAAATAAGGTGTGTCCTGGGCAGAAGCTTGTGGAAAAAATAAACTTCTGGTTCTTGCTTAACTTCTTCTACCCCTAACCTTTAACTTTTTTAATACTCTTAAATTCCTGAAAACATTTGCTGCCTATTCATATAACAGAGCTTCTCTTTCTGCAGTGCTTCTGCTCCCTCCTTCCCCTCCAAAATACACAACTTCAAAAGAAAACTAAGAATCTCCAGTCACAGTTTACAAAATTCCTCACATTCCAGTTTTCTTTTTCCAATCCCACATATGCACATATGAACATGTTCACAGGTTTATGCATGACATCAACTCCTTGCTCCTATTTCCATACTAGCATGACAAACATTTCAGGTCAGATCTGTTAGCCAGACAAGTCCAATGAAATCTAGCTCACCTTTGGATACCCTCAGGAGGCATGGTGTCCCTGAGGGAGCTCTCTGCTCCCTCTTCCTTTCCCTCCTTTCCCTTTTTTTCCAGAGGAAGTGACACATGTGCTGTGGACAACACTATTAGCAAATTGTGCCATCTTGTTATGCTGGCAGCAGTTTTATATGCTGCTTATTTAGAGCTATTTACATGAAATAAAGTATAAGCTATTATAAACACTACTTATTTAGTGCTTACTTAATCTCCACCCATCTGAGTGGAGTTACTGGGCATGCAGGCTATGATAGTCCACATGCATTTGAGTCCAAGGTCAGGTAACTTATACTTAATTTTCTTACATAGCATTTGCTACAAATTACAACATCATTTTGCTGTTAGTAGTAAAAAAGGCTTCACTAATGGCATGACATCAAGTTATAGAAACTACTCTTATACACTATTTTTCCATGGCATAACTTTACTGAACAGAAAAGTACTAATAACTGCTATAGAATATCTAATAGATCAAATTTCAGACCACCATCTATATGCTTTATTCACAAGCTATTGCCTTTAACCATTGGGGATTAATCCATATTAACAGCCTCCACGAAAGCTAGGAAGTGTCATAATTGCTCTGATTGAAACGATCTTAAGCATCTGTAAGTCTCATATAACGTATATACAAGACCCAAATAGAAATGATCTTACAAATGAGAGTTGGAAGTATTTAAAGTTTTTGTTTATTTCAAATAACATTATTTCTCCATCCATGCCAAGGCCATATTTGTTAGGATGAACCCCTGGTCTAAAGGATCAAGACAGTCTCATGCGCCCCTTCCTGAGATCCCAGGTAACTTCTACTTCCTCTTCCAAGTTGATCTCACTTACAGAAGTTGTTTTGATGACATCATGAAGAATCATTTGGAATGTGCTCTTTTCTGTAGGACTTCAAGAAAACTGTACCCTTGCCAAAAGCCCAGATGTAACACAGTGAGGACAACATGCACATAAACACATATGCAAAATGGCAGGAAGAGTAAGCTATTATCATTTGAATTCTTCGGCATCATATTGTTGAACTGAAAAAAAAAAAATTAAAGACACATCCTTCTGGTCAGAAAGTGATAGAAAGTGCCATCCAAAATATAGTAATACAATATTTTTCCAATTATGTAGTTCATACATTGGAACTGAGGAAGAAATTAATTCATTGATTTAGAGAAAAAGAGGTATCTTTGTGGTCTTCTAATCTGATACAAAAAGTCAAGATCATGTGCAAACTGAATAAAGGGGAGAACCACATCTGGAATCAGAATTGTCTGAAAATTCTGTGTTTGATTTATTACAACTTTATTTTTACTCTGCTAAAAAGTAATACCAATTTTTCTCATTGGTATCAAAAGTATTCCATGCATTTACATTTCAACACATATTCCATCTTCCTGAAAGGCTGAATCCTGCGAAACCACAAAACACAGAAACAGTTTCTGTTTACCTATTCGTGGGAGTTATAATCACCCAATAAAGTTAATTGACTAAAATGTTGTTTCTATGGAGGGAAAGAGGATACCTGCCTACCAGCCTAAAAGAGGAGACCAGTCTTTGGTGGCCTGTGGTTATGCCAGAGCATCCTGCCCAGTGACCCAGTCAGCCTCTCTCCAAGCAGCAATAGCCCTTTAATAAGCGGATGCAGTATTTTATGACTGGTTAATACATTGAACTAGACACAACATTGTTAGCACAACCTTTCTGATCCCAGTAAGTGCTCACATAATCACTCGTACATATTTATCTTTCCTTCACTTAAGTATCTGCAGTATTCCAGCTCATGCATAATGACACCTTCCTTATAAACATATTTCATTGATTTGTTGATGTTTACACTATTAATAGGTTATTCTATTCTTCAAATGTCCTCTTGTGTGAAATCGTTACCCATTCCTGAGTCAGTTCCTGGAAATTGTATTGTCTTCCAGAAGAATTTTTACTGAGTTTTAATCTCAGCTTTTATTACCAAATTCAAATATTTATGCAAATTGATGGCTTAGCTTACCTGCCTCTTAGATGTGATAGTTGTTGATGCTTTTCAGCACTATCAAGACATTCCCAAAAGGCAGATACAGAAATACCAGAAATATCAGAGAAGAGAAAGAAAACTTATTTCAAATTAAAGCAGAAGTCAGTAGGACCACTGTCCCCCCAATCTCAACTGTTAAAAGAAAAAACATAATTTTTTTTAAATAAATCATTGGTAACATTTTAACAAATGGGCTGCCAGTGTTGAGAAATAAATTTTATTTTCTTTATAGAGTTCTTGCTCAAATAATTGAGTAAGGCTCCTGAATGTTCCAGCTGTACCATTAAAAGCAAGCCCAGGAGAAAAGATTGAACACAGCACTGCAACAAGAAACAGCATTATCTCCGCTTGTTTAGCTTCAGCTTGTGCCCAGGACAGACCTATTGTCTACAAAAATGTCACTGTTTTTCTTTGCTAATCCTCTGTGTAGCTATGACAAAGATAATTGCGGTAAATCCTTTGTCTTTTCTTGATTCAGACTAGAGCAGCCTTGATCACAGTTAATGACTCATAAGTAAATAAAGGTAGAGGCCATCCTTAAAAAAAATCTCTAAAAGTGATTTTTCTAAAATTATGATATTTGGTGCACTACTAAATGAGTGATTTAATTATATGTAGCATAATGTTTCACACATTTTGGTCATGATCAAAATAAATATTTTTAGTAAGTTTGATCATAATGAAGTTAAAACATTGAGCCATCTCACAGTATTGTGCTTTTGCCTATTCACTGAAATTGGTTTTAATTAGAGCTCAGCATGAGCTCAACGTCTTGGAAACTTCTCTCTGCTTCTGGGTGACAAAATCACGTTCACATGTAATCTGCAGTTCGTCAAATATCTCATAAAATCTGTGAAATTGTTTTGGATGCTGTAGTGTGTCATATAAAATAGCTGAGCTTAGGTAGTGTCTTCTCTAAAATGTCTACCAACCAAAAGGTAAACCGGCCTGACAGGTCTCTAGGGTGGGGACTTTTTGTGAATAATTAGCCTTGAGCAATGAAACTCCAGAGCCACACCTGGGCTGAATCTTTGATCTGTCTTTATACAGCTAGAACCAAGTTAGAGAGTTTATGCACTATCTTGGTGTTGCAGGTGATAAAATCTTTGCTCTTGCATACATACTGCAACAAATCTACTTGTGTGTATATGTACACATGTGTGTATATATATGTATATAATATATGTATATATTTATATAGTAAAATGGATATTAAGGATCATCATTCAATTATGTTTCTTCATTGTTCATTCTGGTGTGGCTTAATCACTTTAAGATTTGTTATTTTTTCTTTTTTTTCATGTAAAAGATGAGACTTAGTGACACATTCTCTCTTGATAGCATCAGAACAATATGTACAACAATCAGTATGCTGACAGAGCAGAATCTTTACCTGACCTATTTAGTAGGCACAATTTTCAAAAGCTGAAAAGTAAAATAAGTAAATCATTTGCAACATGTATAATTTTGGGTTTTGTTGCACATGATACCCTTTTTAAAATAAAAGATTTATTAAATAACAGAATCAAATTGTCTCATGTATCTGATCTAGCTGCATGTGGTCTTTATTGGACAGTCTACAAGAATTGTGAAGACAATGATAACCATTTTGTTCTCCATTTTAATCCTTGTTGCACTTCCAGCTCTACCTGCAGCTTCAGTCAAATCCTTGAATTTCTCTGTCTCTCTTACATGTAAAATAAGAACAATAATAATAATAATGAATGAATTGGTTATTTGTTTGCCATTTTAAAGATTTTTAGCTGCAGTCTTCTCTTGTTTATACTAATGTAATATCACAAGTGAATGAATTTATGACTGCATAATTTAGAAAAATTCAAGCACAGATTGTACCCTAATGCTTAATGTTGTATATCTCTTATATCATTAGGTTCTGCAAATACACATGGGAACTGCACAAGTTGTTTTGAAAATTGTCAAGAATAAAAGACTTTACTTCTTCTACCCTGTGTAGTTATAATTGCTTCTGATTAAAAAAAAAAAAAAATTGTGCATTCAGCTAATAAACTAGATTCAACACATTGTTGTGAGTGTGAAATCTTTGCTATCAGTTAGTCCTTCAAAAAAATCAACATGTATCTGCACAGCTGGGCTGTTGAACTAGCTTTAGTCACACTGCTCACATAAATATTTAGATTTACTGGACTGATGTGGTTGGTGCAACTAAGAAGTAACCACCTGAGTAGCGGACAAATCATTAGGAAATGTGATTTGAAGCTCTTTCATATGTTACGGAGTGTTGAAAAAGTCAGGCTGACTTGCACATGCAAAGAGAAATTCAAGATGAGGGCATTTTATTTTTTATCTTGCTTTGGATAATGACACATTAAAAGAGTAAGAATTTGTTACATACTCTGACATTTTATTGAAATTAATCCGTTTTAAAAGAAAACATTTATGAGCTAGATTAATTCTGATTAATAAATAACCCTTCCTTTCTATATTTTGCAGAAACTTTAATAAAGTAAGTGCTTTATAGGCAGGGAGAACAGACTTAGCAACACTGTCTGAGCATTTAACAATGACTATATTGTAATGACCATGCCTCTGATGAAAATACACTAATATCTTTCTTTATAGAAAAAAAAAAAAAGTGGCATATACTCCTATCTTCGGGTAAAAATCATGAACTGCATGTATTTCTCTTTGTTGAAGATTTTATGTGGCTGTAGCAGAAACACAGCATGGTTTATTCTCTAATGTCAACTATAGACAGTTCTATACACTAGGCTTATACTAAAAATCTAAAAAGGAATTAAAAGTATAATGCTGCTTTAACGTTGTAACTTTCACCTTTGTTTAGTAGATGATTTCTAAATGGATTTAATTGTTCTGTCCATTTGTATCTCAAAAATAAACCAAAACAAAAGACACAATTCTGATGACCAAAAAAATAAACCACCACCATTGGGATTTTTTGATCCCATTGAGTCACGGATATTCTGAATAGAAGACTTTCCCTATTTTTAAACATTAAGCTGTGAAACCTTCTTCTTGAACCCTTTCCTTAGCAATGATGACTCCACCACACGGATTCTCAGGTTTGGGGCTTGCCAAGGAAAAGTTGAGACAGGAGGACACCCTGGGTGGGACCCTGGACTTACATTCTCTCTTTACCCAGGCTTGTTTTTGTGCTCAGACTCATGGCTGATTCCTTGAGAAAGTCCAACAAATCTCACATCTAAGTGAGGTTTTACTCAAAACCTCAAATAGCATTGGTTAGCAATGTTTACAGTGCTGTGGTTTCAACTACAGGCTGAGTAAACAAATATTTAATGGGCAATAAAATTTTTAAGATACTTGAAAAGTAGGGGAATGTGGTTTTGCTTGGCTGCATGCTGTGTCTCATGCTGAGATATCAAGCAAAATGTTCACTATGTGGTTTCTTTTTAAGACCCACACAAGATGGTTTTGGTAAGATGTCACGGGGTTAAAATTCACCTAATTTGGCATTTTAGTTTGGGACTCATATTCAAGCACTCTGAAAGTTTTGCTGATGGTGTTGATGGCAACAGAACTGGAGGACCAGGTGTTTTTTCCAGTGTACAGCTCAGAGGTACTGAATCTGAATAGAAACTAGTCTGAATAGAACCCAGTCTTCTCATTAGCCTTATTTCCAATTACACTGCACAGCTCTTCTTACAGCCCTCCGTCCTGCTGTGGGTGTGTTGTGCTTCCCTATATCTCAAGTATGGTGTTAAAAGCTGTGACTCCAGCATGAATTTTTCATTTAGATACTTAATCACTTTTTATTTTGGTTGTTCTTTCCGCCTTATTTGCCTTGTTCTGCCTAACCCCAGCCTAAAAAACTCTGTGTTAGCATGACATACGCTACAGTGAGAATCCTGAACAAAACACAATTCCTGCTTTGTTATGGGTTTGAGAATGATGGTGCCCGTCAGCAAAAAATCCCAGTGGGAAAAGATGAGAAACCTCCACAATCTATAAAGAACAAGATAACGTGTAAGAATTTCTTCTCCCCTCAGATTTCCCACAGTCAGCAGGACGGGCCCATGTTTGGCTGCTGTAATTCACGGTCGAGTGCATTAATCAACATCCACGTTGGTTGACATTACCACTCTGGGCTGTGAACTGCCGTGCCTGAGGAACTGGTTCACATCCACTTCTGTGACCCAAACACAAGCAGAAAAGTGGGGTGGGGCAGGCATCCCCAGTGTTATCCTTCTAAAGTGTCTCAGTACTTTTNGTTTTTTTTTTTAAATTGTGTCTGTTTTTTTTTTTTTTTTTTTTTTTTTTTTTTTTTTTTTTTTTAACATAAGGTCTTGTAATTCTAGAAATGACCGAAAAATAGACACCACAATAGGAGTGAGAAAATACAGGAAAAGAGATTAAAGTTTCAGGCTTCAATGTAAACTTTGCCTCTTACTCTAAATAAAACAGAACTAGTTAAACAAGTTAAGCTGTTACTTTGTCCCAGCTGGTTTTTCTGTAAGAGTGTGAAATAAGACTCGCTTTAGAAAGGTCAGATTGTACCTGACCCACTGTGGTTAGTTAGGCCACACTCCGTGGCTCCTCCTTACATATTCCCTTTGGTGTAATGCTGTGATCACCTTTATAAAGAAGCAGGCAGAGCTGATTGCCAGGCTGTGGTGATGTCTGCAGATGAAGGCTTCTGAACATTCACAGGAGGCTCAGGTTTCACCTCTGTGGTGGTAAAAGCAATTCAAGTTTGCCAGCTCGCTGACATATTTGTGATGTTTTATTCCTTAGGTGGTTGTCACCTCCAGACAGTAAATACAGCATATTGGTCACCCGAGTCAGTTAAAATCAGAAATATTTTTATATTTGTTTGAAAACGTGTCTTTTAGAAATGTATTTTGTATACTTATGTAGAACATACATGGGATATATGTGAAACATGTGTGAATAAAAATCACAAATAATTATATAAGTAAAAGATTTCCTGCATTGTTAAATACATGCCCGTCTGAAAAAGGGAATCTGCTTCGATTGGTGAGCAAGAATGATTTATTCCAGAAGTATCTCGTGCAGTTTCTTCATGAACAGGAAAAATTTCTTCCGGAAATATGTCGACGCAGCCAGGGGAACAAGACGTCTTTGTTGTTAATACCATTTTATGGGGCTATTTAAGACTGATAAGTAGATTGTATACTAACACTCCTCCCACTCTATTCCTCAGGGTAAACTCAACCTCCAAGTTTCCACTCGGAAAGCACACAGATCCACAACCAGCTTTGTCCTAGCCCACCTGAGTTGCCAGAGCAGGGCTCAAGGTGAATTAACTGCTCTGTCACCTAATTGCTTAGTGTTGTTTAGTCCTAGGAGGAAAAAAGCTCTGCATGTGCAGAGGGCTAGAAACTCTGGAGAGAGGACTAGGAAAAATCAGAGAACACTCAGCAAAACACAGAGCTGCTCCCTCATCAGTATGATAACAGCTTCTGTAAAAGTTAAACTTCACAGAAATAATAAGCAATTTAGTTATTTTTGAAAGAATGAGAAATATAAATAGCAGAATGATTGTATCCCTTCAGCCAGCAAATAAAAATTCAATGTTTCTACAAATGCAAAAATTATGGTATCGTAACTTTTTTATTGTATTCTGGATTGTGCATGTAGTTCACAAGGGTGGATTTTTTTCTCAATATAATTTATGTGGAAATGCATCAAATTCTCTGTGCTTTTCTTGAAAGCAATTGGAATATGTCTCATATTGGCAATAAAACATATGAAGAAATGCTTTATTTTCTCTCTATTGCTAAATAGACAATGGCTGTAAAACAAGCTCAGAGTTGCAGTCCTTTGTGCAGCATTCTCACTACTTCATACACCTTTTTATGGTATAGTCAATACTAATATTAATCATTGAGAGTATATATTTGCTCTTTAGTACATAGCATAATTTCAATACAGTTTTCGTTGTATTAGAGATTAGTGGTCAAAGTTTTTTACATAAACTTGAAAGGAACCAATTAAGCTTGCATTTATTGCAGGAAATCTGACAGTTTCTTTTATGCTTAGTAAATGCTTCCTTCCAGGTATTCAAAAGATAAACATGACTGTCAAAATTTGATTTCAGTGTTTGTCTGGTTGCAGTCCAATGGTATTTCAGTCCTTATCTGTTGTTTGATTACCTTTTATTAGCCTTTAAAAACAGCTCAGTTTCCTGGGACAGTTCTGAAGCTCGAGATGCTGTCTTTTAGTTCCAGTCATGTTGTTAAATAAAAGATTTTTTTTTTCTCCAAATATGACAACACATTTACTACAAACTGAAGCCAAAAATGGTTGGTGGCACAAACATGACCAAAGAAGAAGCCTCTCAAGGGGTGGCTAAGAATAGAATAGAATAGAATAGAATAGAATAGAATAGAATAGAATAGAATAGAATAGTTTGGTTGTAAGGGACCTAAAATGATCATCTGGTCCAGCTACCTGACCACTTCAAGGCTGACCAAAAGATAAAATGTGTTGTTAGGGTCATTGTCCAAATGTCTCTAAAACACTGTCAGGTTTGGGAAATCAAGCAGCTCCCCAGAAAGCCTATTCCAGGGTTTTATCACCCTCCCAGTAAAGAAATGCTTCCTGACATACAGTCTGAACCTTCCCTGGTGCAGATTTGAACATTATCTTGCAAGATCATAAACTCTTAAAGTGTTGTATTATATGTTTAATATTTCATTTAATTATGGTCAACAAAGATAGTTTATTCCCATCCAAGAAAGTACTCTTAGGAAATAGTTAATTACATGTAAGATTTCAGTAACACATTTTATATGAATAATACCGGCTATTTTTGACCTTATTTTTAGTAGAATTACTCAGGATAATGCATAATGAACAATTCTGAGCCAACCAGGAGCACTGTTCAGCACACCTGCTTTACAATCATGACCATGTTGTATGCCATTCATCACAGTAGTCTTCAGGCAAGAAATATCTTTCAAGAATAAAAAGGAAGTTGTCTCCAGAAAAATTTAACTCTGTAGCACTCCAAAATATTTTGATTGACATAAAAAGACCTCTAGAATAAAGAATTGTAGATTAGGTAGTCAATTTTTTTTCCCTCTGGAAAGTGTGCAGAAATAATTACAGTCATAGACACTTGTAATATGAAATAATATAATTGCTACTTCTCACTTTATAAATGACTCTGCAAGGAAAGACAGAAGAGAGAGTAATGGAGTAGAGAGTAACTACTTAATGGCACATTCAGTGAGCAACCGCAAGCACAGTGGGCCGTGTTTCCTAATTGTTTGCTCCTTTTTTCATCTGCATAATACTGTTGATCTTTTTGAAACAGGTCTTGGTAACACTGATAGCAATGATGTGAACTGAGAAACAAGCCCACTCGCTCTCCTTTAAAAATATTAATATGCATGATGGAACACGGTGGATTGCCTGCCAGTTAGGTAAAATGTAACTTGTCAAGACTATTTTCTGTGTGTTTTCTTGGACTGTATTATTCAGTCAAACCTAAGGAACAGGCAGTATCTTGTTCTATATTTAAAGTCTGCATGCCATAAGCTCCAGCAAAATCTCTGAAGTTCTCTAAAGCTTGCTGATACATTACTTTGCTATTTACCATATTTACACCATATCAAACCACATGAAACCAGAAGACAACTTGTCCTTTTCACTGTTTATGTTTTCCTTCTGTGTGTAACACTTTCATATAACCCTTCCCCAAAGATCATACAAAATCCAACTTAGATCTGAAACACTTGGTTGCCCTTTGTGCAGTTAAATGAAGTCCGGGAGGAATGACTTAGTGACCCAAATCCACCTCCAAGCAGTTTGCTGGCCCTTTTTTTCTTTTTTTCCTTCAAAAATCCAAATAAAAACAATATTATGTTTAAACAGTGAATGTATTCCACCTTCAGAAAACTATAAAGACTGAAAACATTTTTTCACTTTCTTTTCACTTTCCTTTCTTATTTTTTAAGAGATGTTCAGATGCATTGCACTTCTAAACAAAGCTAATAAGTACCGAAAAGAGCAAGGAATGCTCTGATCCCTGTGCAGTGGAATGCCATGAAACCCAAGCTGCAACATGCATGCTGTTGTACAAATGCTAGCAGCAATCTATTAGCATGATTTCCACATACTCAGGTACTCCTTCAACTCACATCAACAGATGCAAACAAAAAATACACACTGTTTACTACTAGAAAATTCTGATCTATGGAAACAAATTATTTTTTGTGTCACAACAGTAAGTTTGGCTTTAATATTATTCAGCAATTCCTGTAGCTTTAAACTTTTGAGAAAGGTAATAATTTGACCCAAGTTATGTAAAAATATTCTGCTTTTGCATAAAAATACTTAGTTTTACAAATAAGAGATGGACAATGGCCATATAAGCAACAATGCTTATTTGCAGAATAAGTTCTAATTTTTTGATGATCACAACTTAAATTGGATCCAAGGCTACTGAAGAAGAAAAACAGCCCGTAGGAACAACAGAATTATCATTACCCAAGTAACTCTGATACATAAACAGAAGCACTGTTTGTAAGACATAGAACCCAACTTTCTGACTTCCTGATCTCTAAGACTGTGGGATGTTGCTAAGATGCCTACACAAGAGATACAAGATTGATCAAAGGCCTGGGAGACTCGGCCTATGATAACAGCTTGACAGAACTTGCATTGCTTAGTCCAAAGCAAAGGAGACCTGGAGGAGGAATAATAACTTGTTCAAAACTTCTGCAGGAAGAGGAGTAGAAGAGGAGGAAGGTAATTTCAGGATGAGTAAAACTGTGTGAGGATCCGTGGGAGTGTCTCTATACAAAGGCAAAGGGGTCTGAGACAAAACAGAGAATGATCTTTTTCATATTTCCAAGTATCTCCCAACCCTTCAACATGGGCAATGCGCCTGCCCAGCTTTCTTTCCCTACCTTCACCTTGCTGGACCATCCCTCCCATCCATCCCTAACTGACAGAGAGGTGGAGCTCTCCAAGGGCACCACTGGCCCCACCTGACATGGGAACAGCTTCCTCCTTCTAGTCACTTTTCCTTGCCTTGTGCTTTGCTCAGCCAGGCAACAAAATTATCTCTTGGTTTTGGAGAAGAAAACATTTGCACAAAATATTTCTTCCTATTAGAAGGTACTAGAAAAAAATGGTTATTATTCCATAGGTTTTACAGTTGGTTGGATTAGTCTCCCATTTCCATCTTCACTCACACTGTTTTTCTTAAATTCAGTTATTAAAAAGAGTAAAAACAATGCTGTTACACGTGACCTACAGTACTGCCACAACAGAAGTTTCAGTCAAATGACAAAGGAAAAGGCAATATTTGAAAACTTACACTGTGACACATTTGTTTCAGGTTCAGAAGAGGAAATATTTGAAGGTGAGGCTTCACTCATGTATGTACACCATTAAGGGCCTTTCTGTTGAAAGTAACTGTCCTGTGTCTGTCTCAGATTCCTCTCAAGATAAAGCAGTTGATGGCTGATAGCATCCTCCTTTTCTTTTCTGGATCCAGGAAAATTCCTACTGAAGTGACAAGAAAACAATCCTCTGACTTGAGCAAGAAGTAAAATTGCGCTTTCTTGGGTTTGTGGTGTAGTCGTGGACAAGACATAAACCCTCTGTCCCATAAATAATTTAACTTCATGCTGCCTTCCAATACTCTAACAAGCCAAGTCATTAGTGCTTTTGGAGTGTGTAGTTCTTTTATGTTTCATTTCAAGCAATTCAAAGCAAAGTCTTATTTTAGGTAACTATATATAATTATAAAGCAGATAAGATCTGTAGGGTACACAAGGATATTCCAGAGTTGTTGCGGGTTTTTTTTACTATATTATCTGGAAAATGGAGAATGTATGATAGAGACTGGCTAAAAAACAACAATAATAATTTTCATTATATTAGCTTTTTTTTTTCCTTTATGATAACTTTAAACTTTATCATACATGGATGCCATAATATTGCTTTACATTCAGTTTTTAAAAACTGAAAGGAAGGATTAATTCTACTTTTGATAAAAGAAAAAATACTTTTCATAAGCTAGAAGCCTTCTTTTCCAACATTCACTAAGTTTTAGAGAGGGAAGTTCCAATTTCTAAGAAGGTTTATAGGAAAAATAAGTAATTATATATTTATATATGTGTATATATATATATATGCACAACTTTTATTTCAGCTGAAAGACAATTTAAGGTACAGGGAAAGAATTGGGACAATACTTGCTTACAAACCCAAGTTGAAGCTACATCCTGTAACAATCTTATTACTCAGGTCAAATAGAATCAGGCTTGATGACCAAAAAGTATCTAATTGTTTTTACAGTGTGGGCCAGGTCTGTTTGGTTAGGAGGATGGGAGAAAATTGGTTAAGGAAATACTTAACCCTTGTTCCCAGGCACCCAAGGTAAGTATCATAACTAGTCCCTGAAATTTAAGTAACGTGGGGAATTGTCGGAGACTCATCTGACTAAATTAATGTCTACTACAGCAACACAAACATATGAGCTTGGGCTCTTTTATAATCAGCAGAGATCTGGCCAATAGTTGATGGATATGTCTCATCCTAAACTCAGTCCCTACGTTTGGTCTGGGACAAATATTTCACTACATGGCATTGATTGTATTTATTCTACTTTGACCGACTACAGATGGTGTCTAGGTGATCCTGGGTTACCTGTGTGACTAGCTCAGATGTAGACATCTACATCTCAGACATCAAAAGTTGCACAAATGAATATTGGTCTTTTGATACTGTGAGCTGTGTTTTTGTAAGGTTAACTCTTACATCAAACAGAACCAATACCAGAGCAAGAGCAAGGCACAGTTTAAAATAGTCAACTATATAGGCTATTTCTTGAAATAAGAAAGACTTTTGGACAAATCTTTGTTCTTAACAATTCAAAACAAGGAATGAAATCAGCATATTTTACATTCTATAAAAGTCTACTAACTATGGGGCTACCAAAGTTACTATTTTGATGTGAATGACCTTTAAAAAAATTTTTGAAGGATCCCCTTTTCATTCCAGTGTGGTACAGGATTCATTTGAAAAGCTCTAATAGTACAAAGGAATGGAAAAAATGGGTTTTGCACATCTCAGTTCCACACCATTATTTTGCTCCAGTGTGTGCCTCCAAGGCATAATTGAACATCTAACCCTTTTGATCTGGTATAATATATAGACAGATTGGGACTAATTTAAAAAGGGTTTTGATTGACTGCAATTTACACATTCATATAGCTTTTTGCTGTCTGCTTGATATGGCACACCCTTACCCAGTCCATTGGCACACTAATTAAACCAGCCTTAGATTGCCTCAGAAATTCTTACCCTTAGACAACGAAGGATAAATTCAGAGATGGACTATCAGATGAACAGGGAATTCAGTGGGAATATAAGGCTGTTTACATGCCTTATATTAGCACATTAGTTAATCTGAGATTACCACCTGTGGGAAATGGATTTGTAGAGAATTCTTAAAGTTTGCATACAAATACATATTATATGTATTTGTATGCAAATATGAAGAATTATTGCATTTTACAACTGCAATTACCTTAAATTTACACAAAACTTAATTCCTGAAGGTGGCAGCATCCTGGCTAAACCTCTATATAGTCTTCAATGCATGCAAAACCCTAGAACACCACGGTGAAATTATAAGTGTTAGTTTAACAGTAGTGCCACATATGACCTTTTAACACATATAACCAGGAGCACTCTCTGCACTAGCAGTTGGTTCAAGTATTTCCTATGTTTTTCTCTTGAGCTGTAAAACTTAAAAAAGAACATTTTTCCCTTAGATGTCTTTCAGCTTTTCATGATACTATTCTTCATTAACTACTGTAAGCATTGCATACAAGGAATTATGTATTTGGAATATTTTTACCTGATTCTTTGTTTTTGCAAAGGTTATTCTACATAACACAGGCATCGTAAAATGACCCACAACACAGACATTTTGTCTTCTCTACACATTTTAAAACTCTCTTCATAATGTGAAGTGGACACTGTAGGGAGTGTCTATTTGTCTGCAAGGGGCTCTCTATTCTTGCTGGAGTTTTTTCCTCCACTTTATTCCTTGTAGCTACTACCTATGCCTGTGTAGACTGGCTGGTTACAGAAAAACAAGAGATAAGGGTTTCATTCACCCATGTCCCTATACATACAGAGGTATGAATCAACTTTTTTACACAAGCAACTTTTTGAAACTGCCTTTAGTGACAAACACTTGAGATCATACTGAGATCAGGAGGGAAAGATTCCATTAAGCTTAGAGATCATGGGATAAACCTTTTCTTTGGCTAGACTCATAGCAGAAAAAGCAAAGAGTTACAGGTTGCTGTTGTAAAGTCCCTGGGACAGCCAGAGGGAATTTCACTTTGTCCCCAGAGGAAGACAAGTTCTACTTCATCCCCATCTACTCAAAACATCCAAGCTTTTCAGATAGGGTGAATCCAGCCTTTCACACTTGGCTAAGCAGGACAAACCACTCCAAGCAGGATGGCATTGCTATGGCAAGGTAAAGCAATATGTGGGCACATTCCCTTGTGCTTCCTCCTGGAAGAATTTACATCATTCCTTAGTAACGGCTACACCTAAATGTTGCAAACCACCCCCTAGCTCTTCTTGGCCATTTTCTGGTATGCAAAGCATATTTTCCAGTCTGACAGGACCTTCTCCCTGCTGTAGCATGGGCTTTTGGTTGTCAGGTTCCTGGAGCAGAAACCTTCAGACCAGTGTTCTGTGTTTGGGTTTCTGCTTCAGGAACCAGCAGCTGAAGAGAGTGGCCTGGATTCCCTATACCTCTCCCAGTGTGCTGCTCTCTCAGAGGCACCCAGGAGCCATCCAGCTCCATAAAGCACATACTACTTAACTAGAAAAAAAAAAGCACTTAGGGGAAAACATCTTTAAAAATGTTGAAAAAATGTGAATAATATTTAGCTTACCTGCTTGTCACGTTCTTTTCCACATCAAAATCCTTTCAAAGGTTTGTCTCTGTCTTGCTCAGTCTTACATCTCTCAGTGATGTGATAGGTAAAATCCTTTTTCTGTCATGTCAGAATGGAGATTCACCACACTTTCAACTTCTCCATCTTCTTACACTTCTGAAACCTGACCAAACCAGTCTAAGCTAGTCCTACAGGGCAATACTTCAAAAGGGCTTTTTTCTGCTTAATTTTAGTATTGCAATTTACCCTCATTATTTTTAGTTCCTACCACAAACATTCCTTGCCTTAACAGGTAAGTCAGGAAGGTTTTAACCATCAGCTCTGTAAAATGTGTATATAACCTCAGTAGAGTCAGGACAGTTGCTATTGAATGTGCTCTGCTCCTATAACATCTGCAATATTAACACAGATGAAATGACACTGGTGCTGGCGGCCTGCTATTTGTGCTGAGTAGTTTCTGATGCAGGATTTCACTCAAAAAAAAAAAAAAAAATTATCACTTCTCTCTGGCAAGAATGCAGCTGTCAGAGATCCACTGCATTACCCCTGGCCCCAGCCAAGGTAGAATTCTGCCAAGGCAGAATTAGCTCATCCCTCATGTGGTTGCACGACTGTCAGTATTATATCTGTGGTTTTGTTTTCACCTTGGCCACTTTGCCCTCCAGATGTGTTTGGAGACTGAGATATGAAGGCAACATGTCGGAATGTGTAGCAAAGAAAACTGGAGTAACTGAGACGCATTACCTCAGCTGATGGCAAGTGTTACTAACCTGCCATTCTTAGTAATCATTCATATCAAATAATTATTTCAAGGAGAAAACATATATAACAAAGAGCAAAATTAAACTGAGGGGAAATTAGGCTCGTGATTTCCTTCTGTTCCTGAAATAAGCTTAGACCTGTAAAAGAGCCCTGATTGTAGCAGGAAGTATAATAAACTGGGCTGCGCCCAGACACAGCAGGGTCAATCACTAGAGCAAAATCCTTCCTCTGCATCCTTCTGCAGGGGCAGCTAGTCTGTGTCCTGCCTCTGTGACCACTCCTGCCTGGTGACTGTCACACAAAGAAGGGGGAAGCCCACCAGCTCTTTAATTCTCTCTCCACTCCTTTCTCACTAAAGACCAATGTTTTCAGAAATCTGTTTTCCCTCTACCTTGAGCTTTCACCAAGACTATGAGTAGATAAGCCATAATTTACAGACCATTCAGATTTAGCTGAGTGATATGAAAGTTCAAAGTTTGTCTACTTAGTTGCTTAAAAGCCTTTCCAACAATTCATGTAAAACCTTGTAATTTTAAATTAATTTAAAGTTTTGCCTGTTTCACATGCCAGATGAAACTCTGTGGGGGTGGGCGGAGCCTCGGTAGCTCTGCCCTGGAGGGAAGAATTGCACAAGCTCCCTGCAGACCACTAGATAAGAAACACGCTTCTGTCACAGCGACCTCTAAAACAATCCAGAATCCCCTGGGAGATTTTATGTAGATCTGTTGTGAATGATTGGCTTTGTAACCATTCCCTCCCACCCCAGCGTCCCATAAAAACCCCTGGGTCTCCCTAGTCCCTAGGGTACCCCTGGACGCCTGGACCCCTTCTCTGGTACCTTGCAATAAAGTTACCTCATGTGGAATTTCCATATGGTCCCTCTCTCTCTTTTTCCCAGGCCGGCTAAAAGAGAAGCAACCTCACAGAGGCAGGAGCTGAGAAATCACTGAGCTGAGATCACACGAGCTGAAAAATCACTGCTCTGCCTACTGCTGAGACGCTCTCTGACGGCTGAGGAAAGCTCTCTTACCTCCCAAGAAGCTGTCTCTAACAAGATACCTTTTGATACCTTTTGGGGTGGCTCTGAGCCTTTCTGGGTCTGAGACCGCGGACCCCACCACCAGCTGGAATAAAATCCTGCATTGTACATGATATGTCTGGGGTGGAATTAGTTTCCTTCATGGTGGCTGGTATGGAGCTGTGTTTGGGATTTGTGCTCATCATATTTTGATGAGTGGAAGTTAATCTGGTTTATTGGAAGAAAAAGTCAACACCATTGCACAATGAAGCTTTTCCAGCATTCACAGGTTACAAGATGTCCAAGGCTGTTTTGAAAAATGGTAAACAGAAATGTACATGATCTCTTAGTTACAAATAGAAAGATTTATCTTTACACCTGGTTGCTGCATCTAAAAAAAAAAAATAGTCACAATATTTTTCTGACAATGTGAAAGCAGCTGGAATTCATCATAGAGATTTTTTCCTGTTAAAATTATAAATGACACCTTATGAGAAAAGATAATACAAGTACAATGTAACCTGCACATAAAAAAATCTTTTTAATGCGAGTGCTTGTGCTTGATGATCTAACACACGTAAACGGATACTATAAATTTGTAAATATCTTTTTTTATTAATCTAGAAGTAAAAATGTGTATGCATATTTATTTCTGTGCTCAAAAGCATGTCGGTTCTTCTACTCTTACAGACTTGGAGAAAATCTCCATAGGAAGTGCTTCAGTTGTATCTGAATCTCCAGGATTAAATAGATATTAGGCTTTCATGGGAACTGAGAGCTTCAGAAAATGGCTTTTAAATCAGGATGACTTGGCTTGGGAGTTTACACTGGCTCCCATCCAAGCAGAAATATCTAAAGAGCAAATTACACCTCCACACCCAGTTAGAAAGTCTTCAGGTATTAAGTTGTTTGTTAAGTAGAGTCATTGCGTTAGTAATTTTAGCTGTGTTTGTTCTTTGTGGAAGGCAACAGGCTCTTCCAGATAGTTTCAAAACACAGCAGGGCAAAACTTGATCTTATTAAAACTAAGTTTCTACATGAACTGTTGTTTCTCACTCCACAGGCTTCCTCTGCTCTTCTCAGCCAAACTTATTGCTAGTGAATCTTTCTCTGTAAAATATTTTTTCACAAACATTTGTTTCAGAAACTACTTGAAAAGCCTTTGCTTTAAGGAAGACAAGCAAAATCACAATTTTCACAGCAGACTCATTTTTTTGTCTTTTTAACATTGTTATTTTATATTTCCCACAAATGGAAGAAAAACTGTACATCTCTCTGCAAAAAAGTTGTTACTTTTTTTTAATTTAAAATTGCAAGGTCAATAAACCTGATAAATGCTTTTTAACCTTCCTTGGACTTCTTAATTAAATGTATTACTTAAAGTTGTAGCTCAGTTTTATCAATAAATACGTTATTATAGAAGTATGTTAAGAATTTATTTTCTGAATGTGTTTGTCTTCAGAAAGCAAGGATGACTTAATGATTACACTAATAAAAATTTGTTTCACTTGGTCTTTTGCTGTTGTAGTGGGAAATTTCTCTTAGAACTGTCATCTTTCCTCTGCACCAGCAATGAAACTTCCCGGCTAGTTTCAGCGAAGGGCAGAACTTATTCTAACTCAGAGAGGAGTAACTGGAGGTAGAGTTCAGTTCAAAGGCTGATACATGTGCAACCTACAAGCCCAGCTTGTTCCTCTGGCTGCATGGGACTCCTCGCAGGAGGAAGAAAGGCAGGATTGTGTTTTGCAGAGGGAAACAGTGTTTTAACTTACTGTATGAAACCACAATGCAACCCAAAGGAAGTCTGCTGTGCAGTGCCTGGTGGAGATAACCTTCCCAACCGAAGACTCAAGTGCAATGTCATGCCCTCAGTCACCTGTGTATCTTCAGGGTGTCTGCAGACTACTGACATAACCTTGTGAGAGATGAAGCTGTGGCAACCAGACATGCAGGAATTGCAGGCACAACTCTTTCAAACTTCCTCTGCCTTGCATACCGCTGCAGAATTGCCGTGCAGGCTCCTTTCCCCTCACCGAGGAGCTTGGCTGTCCCTCAGGCTCAGTGACTACTGCTAACACCAGCCAGGGCAGTTTGAATTATGCCAGCTCTCAGGGGTGATTCATCCTCCTCCTGTCCGTGTCTCAAAGCATGCTCAAAATCAGCATATTTCAACTCACATATGGTTTCTAAGCCAGAAAACTTTCAGCTGCCATTGCTGTGGCTCGTATGGTTAATTTCCAAGTTTAAGAGGCATGAATGCCTCCTTGTTGGCTGAATTTGTAGTCTGTAAATGACAGGATAGGTTTTCTTTTGCCTTCTCAGACCTCTGTGGAATTTCTTGTAAATTCAGCTGCAGCATAGACACCAGAGCTTGTTTTGCAAGATATGCAGAAGAGGGCTGGTAGCATAACTAAACACAGCATAAGCCTTGAGGCTTCTTTCCAGCCAGCTGTCAAAGCTTTGAAACTATTGTGTGTTTAAGGCACTGAAAGGACTGTGGAGCATGAGCCTGATGGAATGCACGGTATTCATTTATCTCTGGAAGTTTACATGTCCTGCTTGATGAATTAGAGCTATAAAGTGATGAAGTGAAAGAAGAAAGATGTTGCAAAGGAGTAAGAGCTTCTGTAGTTATAAAAACTGCTTGAAAACTTGGGTTCACCGAGCAAAACTTTTGATTGAAAATACTTTAAGGGGTGAACAACTGATCTTGTACCCGACCAGATTCCACTTGATGGTGTTTGACTCCAGTATGATTTCTAACAACTGCTCTAGAAAAAGACCATGTTTTCCATTTCATGGATACTGTGAGCTCTGAAACTGAAGCATAAATAGATGTCTGACCCTGTGTCATAGGGGAAGGGTAACAGGAGAGGGAATGAGCCAGAAGTACACCCTAATCACAGAATCTTCTGCTTTTTTAGGCATCAGCTGTAGCTCTGTGCTGTGTCCACAAAGTTTTGCAGATGACTAGGCAACCAATTTGCAGCTAATACTGTATGTAAATGGCTTGTACTGCAAGCTTCTTAAGAGTGGTTTATTCATTTGTGTATTTGCTGTGAATTTAGCCAAAATGGCAATCTGATGCTGCAAGGTGACTGCAAAAGCTGCTGAAGAATTCACTTAAGCACCCAGAAAACAAGGCTTAGGAGTAGATCCGCCATGCAGCTCACTTCAGTCATATAACATTGTTTCTGCAGTCACACCATGTAGAATAACTTCTATAAGTGGAGAAATACATGTACAGTGTATTTTTTCAGAGGGATGGAAAACCAGCTCACTGTAGGTCTTCAGCTGATGCTCTGTCTTGCCAACTGTCATCACACTGTGCTCCCTTGTAGTCACTGGGAGGAGGTAAGTATCTCCAGCAAGTAATTGAGAATTTGAATGCTCTGATTCATCATCTACAGGAGACTTCCCGTCCAGTGGCTGCCCAGGGAGGCAGTGCTCCTATTTGCTTTACACAAGTTAAGTGTTTAAAGTTAAATATGATAAAGTGTTCTTCAGACTAGCCAGGAAAATCCCAACATTTTCTTCCATCTTCATTTCCTTTTCTGTCCTGGAAAGCAAGTTACAGAGAATTTGTATTTAAAATACGTGCATTCCCTTCTGCAAATGAGAAAGGCATATCTAGACTGCCACAATATCTTTTTCTCAGGTTAATTTTACTTATTGTTATCCCCAACTGCACTAACACTTTATCCAAATGACTTAGGGAATGGTTTGGGCCTACTCAGCTCCTTTCTTCTTTAGACATAAATTTTATGCTCCTACAAGCTGGAGTTTCCAGTCTTACTGATGGATTCAGTTTAGGGGGTAGAAGGAGACAAAAAAATACTCCTCCTATTCCTCCTCAGATATGCATATTGCCTTTCTGGTTACCTCTTTCTGGGAGAAGTAGCTTCTCTGAGGGGTCACCTTTCCAGTGAAGGGTTGATTGCATGAGGAAAGAAGAGTGAGCAAAGCACACTGTGTCCTGGTATTCAAGGGATTTATGGTGGGTAGAAAGGGAATATTATAGGAGTGTTTGGATATCAAGTCTAACATCCCCTCATCGATCACTCTTTGTCACTTACACTGATAACCATTTACAAAGAGTTTCTAAATTACTGTTGACCACCACTTTTGCTTCTCTCCTCGCAAAGTCTGTTGTTGGTAGCATGTAATCAGCCATCTATGTATTTAAAACTAATTGCATATTTTAGATGCAAAGACAAGGAGAACTGGGAGATCTTGATTAAAAGATGGAGATGGCTTTTGCAAACAGAGACTGAGGAAAATGTCTTGCAGCTCATGACTTCCAGGAGGAACAGCAAGTTGCGCCTGTTGCTGGTGTTACAACTTGTGACTGGGGGCAGAAAGGTCCATAGACATTTTCATAGGCCACAATTATGTACATGAGTAGAAAATCTGGTCATTAGAGGACTCTCTAACTTCAGTAAACTAAGCAAGACTCCAAAGCTGAAATCTGTATACTAGAAAAACACAAGTTGTAAATGCAGTACCAATTTTTCAGAGGGAAGCAAACATTAAACAAATAGCCATAGGGAGTAATGGAATCTCCAGCATGCAAAAGCCTTGCATCAGGAACAGATATATTCTGAATTATGCACTTTGTTTCTAATGCATAACAAGTAAAATTATTGTAATGGTCCCCTCTAGCCTTAAAACTATGAACTGCTTCCTCTGGTGCAGCAACCTAACTCAGCAGACTGACAGGAGAAGGAGTTTTTTGCACCAGCCACTGCTCTTAAAACCACACCCCAAAGGAAAGGTGCTTGTGAGGAAATTGGTGCGGTAAGTTAATGAAAGGCAACAGTGACCAGCACAGAGAGAGGATTCATTCTTCCTGCTCTCTGAACAACCAGTTTGCATCAGCTGGGGCAGGACAACCACAGGAAGCATCTGGAAAATCATAATCAAGAGTGAAAACTGGGATTCAAGAATGTTCTTCCATTGGTGTTGGTGGTCCAGCTCTCTAGTTTTGCACTCTATGTCTGTGCAGAGACACTGTCCAAGTGCCACCTTTCATGAAGGTGGTGCCTTTCTTCCCCAGGAAAAGCTTCAAGTGCAAACTCAGCTCACAGCACCCACCACAAATTACTTATGTGCCGATTCCTCGGGCTTTTCCAGATAGCTTCCTCCAACTCAAAAGCTGGTTGAGCATGAACTGCATATTTTTCTGAAGTAAGGAATAAAATCAAATGTGTTTAGAAAAAAAATAAGGTTTTGATTACCTTTTTTTAAACCATTTAAACTTTATTGTAAAATGTTCATTTTTTCCATAAAATGAGAAACTCCAAGATTATATAAGAGTTATAAATGCATTAGATAAGATTTTCCAGCCATTTCTGGTGACCAACAGCAAAGAATAGCCAACGTAATGTCCATAGATGGGAGTGGTGAGTTTGGTAGAGTTTCTCTTTGAAATACTGGCTTTTTATTCATGATAAATCATGATTGAATTTTGACAGGATTTTTAGAAACATTTTCTCCCCCTCTAATCTATGGATTTGGCATAAGTGGAAAGAGCTGTGTTGGTTAAAGAGAATGACAGACTGCTTTTTGCTTACTTAGCAATTTCCATACCAAACTCCCAACTGCGTCACTGTCTTTCTCAGCCATTTCCTACATCCAGTTGTACCAGTAGGGTGAGGTTGACTTATGATCCTTCTTTGAGCTTTTTTTGACAGCTGTTAAGAAAAAGACTATTAACTTAGACGATCATGTGTTTCACACAGAGGGAATCAATAGCATTCATAATATGCAAAGTTCTCCTATAAGCTCATTATAGGCACCTAGTCACATTATCCAACATACTCAGCATTCCTTTATTCTGACAGGGGTTTTTATAGACTCTTTAAATTTCTGGTTTTGTTTGCTGTTCCTTTCAAGTCTCAGTAATATCAAATCCTTTCAAATATCCGAGAAATTGCTTGGAGTGGAAAAAAACCCCAAGTATTTATTTTAGAGAAAGATTCTATTGCACACAACACGAAAATTTTCATGTTTCCAGGGCCAGAAGTTAGACTCAATGATCTTTGTGAAACCCTTCCAACTCAGGTTGTTGTGATTCTATGAATTTCCTCTGTTATTACCATTATTAATAATATTGCTACTATTATAAAACAATTATACAATACTGTGATTTTTATGGACATGACTAAACCCAAATTTTCTTCCACAAAGAATTTAAAAAAGGAGTTATAGATGTGTACATACCTTCAGGCTATGATCTTATTGGCATTATGGTGGGGTGGGATGGTTCCTATGGCTGGAATATTGGAAGGGAAGGATGCAGGTTTTCTAGGAAGGACAGGTAGTGAAGAGAAGGAGGTGGTGTTTCACTCTAAGTCAGTGACAAGTTGGAGTGCACGGAGCTCTGCTTGGGGATGGATGAAGAGCCAACCAAAAGCTTAGCGGTCAGGATTAAAAGGAGGGCAGGGACAGGTGGTTTTGTAGTGGAGGTCTGCTACAGACCATGGACTAGGAAGACTGGAAGATGAGACCCTCATCTATGGACAGATAGGAGCAGCCTTACATTCACAAGTCCTGGGAAGACTTCAGCTGCCTGGATATCTTTTGGAGGGACAACACAGCAATTCAGGAGGTTTCTGGAATGGCATCAATAGTGAATTCCTTCTCCAAGTAACAGGAAGAGGTGCTGTGCTGGATCTTGTTCTACAAACAGGGAGGGGCTTGCAGGGAATGTGAAGCTCTGGGGCAGCCATGAATTGATGGCATTTGAGATCCTCATAGCAGTGAGGAGGGTGCACAGCAAGTTCCCTACCTCAGCCTTCAGACAGATTTTGTCCTCTTCAGTCATCCTCTTCATAAAACACCATAGAAAAAAGTGCTGGAGGGAATAAAGGCTGCAGAAAAATGGTTAATATTAAAGGATAACCTCCCCCAGGCTCTGGATTGATGCATCTCAATGAAAAAGAAGTCAGGCAAGAACACCAGAAGGCCTGTGTGGATAAACAAGGAGCTCCTGGACCAAATCAAACACACAAAAAAGTCTACGGTGGGTGGAAATATGGAGAGGTAGTCTGGGAAAAATACAGAGAAATTGTTCCATCAGCCAGAGATCAGGTTAGGAAAGCTAAATCTCTGAGAGAACTAAATCTGGCCAGGGACATAAAGGACAACAAGAAAACCTTCTGTAGGTAAGTTGGTGATAAAAGAAAGACGAGGGAAAATGTGGGTCCTCTCAAGAAGGAAATGAAAGATCTCGTTACCTGAGATATGAAGAAGACCCAGGGACATAAAGGATTTTGGTTTCAATTTTGTCAACAAGTAATCCATCCACACCCAAGTCAATGAAAGTAAAGGCAGGAACTGAGAAAATTAAGAACTGCCAGCTGTAGAAGATCAGATTCAATGACAACTAAGGAACCTGAAGGTGCAGAAATCCATAGGACTTGATGAGATACATCCCAAAGTCCTGAGGGAACTGGACAAGGAATTGGCTAAGTCACTATCCATCATACTGGGAGCTTCTAGCAGTCCAGTGAAGTTGTCACTTATGGGAAAAAGGGAAATATAACCCCAATTTTTAAAAGGGTAAGCAAAAAAGACCTAAGGAACTACAGGTCAGTCTGTCAGTGCCCAGCAAGACTGTGGACTTGTTCCTGGAAACTGTGATGAGGGAAATGAGAAATAAGAAGATTATTGAAAACAGTCAATGTGGCTTCTTTTGTAAGGGTAAATCATGCCTGACAAATCTCGTGGCCTTCTACATCAGGGTTACAAAATTGGTGGATAAGGGAAGAGAAACTGATGTAATCCACCTGCACATGTGCAAAGCATTTAACACTGTCTGGCACAACATCCTTGTCTCAAAACTGGAGAGACATGGATAGTCAGTTGGTCAGTAATGAATTGGCTGAACGGTCACAAATTAAAAAGATTGTGGTCCACTGTGTCTTGATGTCTGCATGGAGACCACTGATGAGTGGCATTACTCAGAGCTGATACTGGGAAAGACGCTGTTTGACATCTTTGTCAGTGTCATGGGCAGTGGGATCAAGTGCACCCTCAGCAAGTTTGCTGCTGACACCAAGCTGGATGGTGCAGTCAACATAGGGAAGGGATGCCAGCCAGAGGGGTATAGAAAGGCTTGAGAGGTGGGCCCATGTGCAGCAATGCGAAGTGCAAGGTACTGCAAAGTGCAAGGACCTGGATAAGGGCAAATCCAAGCACAAATACAGGCTTGGCAGAGAATGGATTAAGAGCACTGCAGAGGAGAAAGACCTAGGGATGTTGGTTAGTAAATTCAACATGAACCAGCAACATGTGCTTGCAGCCCAGAAAGCCAGCCACAACCTGAACTGGTCAAAAGCAGCCTGGCCAGCATATCAAATGAGATGATTCTGCCCCTCTGCCTGCTCTTGTGAGACACCACCTGGAATACTGCATCCAGCTCTGGGGCCCTCAGCATAAAAAGTGTGTGGAGTACCATGAATGTGATCAGAGGGCTGGAAGACCTCTGTCATGAAGACCGGTTGAGAGAGTGGAGATGTTCAGTTTGGAGAGGAGAAGGTTCCAAGACATGACTTACAACAGCCTTTCAGTGCTTGAAAGGAGCCTGCAAGAGAGTTGGAGAGGAACTTTTCTCAAGGGCATGTAGTGACAGGACTAAAGGGAATGGCTTTAAACTGAAAGAGAGTAAGTTTAGATAGGATATATAAGAAATTCTTTACTGTGAGGGTGGTGAGGCATTAGAAAAGGTTGGCCAGAGAAGTTGTGGATGTCCCATCCCTGGAAGTGCTCAGGGCCAGGTTGGATAAGGTTTTGAAAAACCTGGTCTCATGGAAGGTTTCCTATCCATAGCAGGGAGGGTAGAACTAGATAATCTTTAAGGTCCCTTTCAAGTCAAACCATACTGTGATAAGACACTTGCCATTAATTAACAAAAAAAAGATAGACACAGTTACAATCAGGTCATAGTCCAAAGGTGGGAGAGCAAAAAGAATATATATGGTTAGCAGAGTTTTCTGTCCTTGCAGAACACACAGTACCCTCTGTGTTGCTTCCCGGAGTTGTGCTCTCCCAGTCAACTTGAAGTCAATGCTTGGTTGAAGTAGACTTAGGTTTCATACAGCTTTCTAAAGCTAGTTTGGCAGACCTACACTTCTCAGGTACACAGCTGAATCAGGGGATGAAGTGTTCTGCCTTGCTGGAGTTCAGATTATCACCTTGGATGTGGAGTACAGAAACTGTTTATCACTCAGTTTCCTGAGTGACTGGTTGTTTTCTTAGGTGTGTGTCAGTACTCAGTGCACTATAAAGCCACACCTCTCCATTTTCACCACTCTCATTCCTTGTCTAATTATGTGTGCACTGTCATATCTTGTGAAACCAACTGGATTACTTGCTAATATCATGACAATGCTTCCTTCTTCTACTTTTTGCTGTCATTTTTGAGGCATCAGTTTTATATTTAACAGTGATTGAGCCATTTTTAGTGTTTAATCTTTGCTTCTTCTGACAACATCATTTATGCATCAGAGCCATAAAGGTATAAACTGCTGGTAATGATTTACTCTTTACAGAACTAAGCACTAGTGTGAAATCCAATATTTGAATATTTCTTCTTAATACCTGCTTTTCTTTTGATGGCTTCACCTTCCCATCCTTTGTCTTTGTGTAAAAGAAACCCAAATGGCTTTAAAGTTCCCTGGAAGCTCAAAGATGGCATGTGGAAAGGTTGTGTGTTTTTTCTAAGTTTGCTACAAGAGGCAGCTTTCTCTGAAGGTCAAAGTTCACAACATCCCTAGTTGAAAGACTGGTGCAGAGGAAAGGTAAGGAGGAGATGACTCCGAATTCAGTGAAATGGCAGATAACTTAATTTTGTTTGAAGTTGCACAGGTGTCTCAACATCTCTTGGCAGATGCAAGGTGTTTATACATTCCCACCATATTGACTAATTTCTGAATGTGTGCTCAAGTACACTGTCAGGTTTCATGCATGGATTAGATATACCAAATGATCAGAGATAGCACCTGTGTATCTTCCATTGCAGCAAGGGAGCTCTCCTCAGTGATGACACCAGAAGAGGAAGCTGGGGACTGGGAAAGGTGGAGGGCATGGTAAAGATCTGGAGAATGAAAATCCCCACTGCAGGTAGCAGGGGAGGATCTACCACAGTGACAAGATCTGCCCTGGGGGACACCTCTGAGACACCCCCTAAGATGCCACAGGACTCCGTACCAGCCCCTGCAAGCACTGAAATTTGTACTGCCACTGGGGATCTGTATCAGGCACTAGAGGAAAAATAGACACTTTTAGATTTATATGGCTCAGGTCTGAAACATTTTAGCCAAAATGCCAGGCAAAAAAAATTACAAAAATCCATATCTGTTAGTTTTAAAGGGGTTTCTAGAGGCAATTTTCCCATACAAACCACTAGAAGAGAGGAAATAGCAAAAAACCCCCAACCAACCAACCAACCAGCAACACAAAAACTAGATTAGTCAACACGGAGAATATATATTTCTCTAGATTTACTCATATACCTTGAATGCTTGTTCAAATTATTTAAACTAAGCAAAACATAAAAATTTTCATGTGTCATTGAGATATACACAGGGTGAGTGAGCACTTGGCATCATCTGCTCCCCCCGTGCTCAGAGGCAGCACTGTTATCATCATGGATATTGGGAGCTGTGAGTAGACAATAGAAAGCAAGGAGTGTTCAGAGGTGTAGCAAAACATCTTAATTGAACTGGAGAGCAGTAGGATTTGAAACTTTTCAGAGAGCAATATCTTTCCTCCATGTGATGGTGACCAAACCAGAAAATTAGTCTCCTAAGATTCAAAAGGAAACAGATCTGGATAAAATGCAGAACTTTATAAGAAATCTAAATCTCTGCATTGCATGCACAATTAAGGCAAACTAATAGACAAATATTTTTGTAAGAAGTATTTTTAAAATGAAGCTTCAATAAATACCAAAGTGGATATTTGCTTGCACAGAATCTTAGCTGTACATGTAATCCCAGTAATTCCTTACTTTTAATTAGGCTTGTAATAGGTACCCAACCCAGTCTAGATATTCTTCAGCAACTTGTCTGAGATGTCCATGGGCCAGATTGCGACAGAAGCTGACAAAGGAACGATGGACTAACACACCATGAGCCTGCCCATCATCAAGTGACCAGCACAAGGGTTGGTCATATCTTCAGCTCACACTGAGTTTGGAACTCAGGCGTAGATAAATCCCACCTGGCTAACTAAGTGCCTGCCCAATTAATCCACCACAGAGTGTGATGCTATAAGCACAGTCATTTCAGCTTTCTCAAGATTCAGAAAGAGCCATCTCTGGAGGCTCATCTTTGAGCTGTCTGGAGAGGGTGACACTCCATTGACAATAGAAGCATTTGTGATGCTTAACTTAGGCAGGTGACATGAGCCTATGCCTTGGAGGGAGGTAAGAAAAAGCTGGCCCACACAGCAGGTATGATAGGCATGGGAAATAGTAGGCAAACAGCTTATTAAATACTTCTCCAGCCTCAGGTGATCCCCTTTAGGCCCTGGGGGATTTATTTCTTGGACTTAGACATGTGAGAAATCTTCACCATCTGCTCTTCAGCAGTGAGTTTGCAAGGTCTAACAAACTAGACAGGTGTTCAAAAGTACCTATGTCAAGAAAATAAATTAAAATTCACGTAATTTAGGACTACAGCTTCATGGATCGGGATTCAAACCTCCTGTAGAGATGCTTCTTGCTATACTATATATGGGAAAACTCCATATATATTTCACCTATATATAGGTGACCTATTCCAAAGTTCAGGAAACTCAAGGACATCCATTCCCATGAATTCCATAATCTCTGGGTCAGTGACTTCCCAGAGATGAAAGACAGAATCCAGAACAACTGGAGAGATAAAACAAGCTTTATTATCTTTATTTCCAGCAATGCACCACATTAATTCTTAATGGTACATAATGATGGTTATTTGCAAGGAAGGCTTACTCTTGATTAAAAGAGGAGTTTAGTTGTCATTCTTAGAAGGTACGCTCTTTATTTTGTTGTGAAAGGCTCCATCGTTCAGTAAGATGCCAGTAAAAGACCTGGAGAAGGTGACTAATGAACAGCCACTTACTGCTCTCATAACAGAGTGCATTCAGTGAAATAATCAGTCCTCATGTTTAAAACAACAGAAGGAAGAGCTTTTTTACATTGTATCTAACCAAATCTGAGGAACTCACTGCCACAGGGTGTTTTGGTGGTATAAAAGTGTTCAATTAATGAAGAAAGGTGCACCAAATACTCTTAGGTATAGCTGTATGGATGCAATTTCCAGTTCATGAAGTTCTTAACCACCCATGACCCTCTTCCAAAAGTTCCTTTCTGAACTTGGCTATTACACCAAGCAATTGCTGTTGGCCACTCTCAGACTCAAGCTGTTAAGTTAAAGGGAACTATGGTCCCTTTTTATGTCATTAAAAAGACACAATATTTTTATTAAGACATCTCACAAGTTCAGTATGCAAGCATAGAATATACAAGGCTCCTCAGCCAGACATAACACTTTACAGGCTTTGTCTGAAATACAAAAATAGTTCAGATACCAACATTACTAGTGCTCATATAAAACCAGAAAATAATAATGCTACCACACTAAAGAAGTTGATGTGTAATATGTTATGTAAATAAAATGTAAAATAGAAGTATTACATTATGAAAATTATTAAAATATATATTCCAAGGCTTAAGCCTGGTCATTGGCTTTTTCCACCCAGAGAATTAATAAAAATCTGACATCCTATAATATTTTAATTTTATTCAGTAATTTTCAAGTTTAATTACTAATTTTTAATAAAGCACTGTGTTGGAGACATGATTTTAACTTTACTGGTAACTGTTGCCAGTGGCAATATTGTAATGATGATTGCTAAACCCTATTGCTTCCACTTTCTCATTGATCCCTGACACCCAGCTGCAAGCTACACCACAAAAATATACCTTGAAAAAAAAAGACACGGGTGTCCATGCACCAAAATAATTTGGAGGGGCAGGGCAGCACCTGAAGTCACTATCAACGTCATGACTACTATAGTAAAAAACATCCAAGCAAATGGCTACCTCTTCAGGGACCCAGTTCATACTTGAATAAGGCTGGATTCAGAATATCTTTGTGCTATTAGTCATGCAATTCACACAGCAATCACTGCCTGAGCAGTCAGATTAGACAAGAAACTGCATGCTTTGCTTGTAGCTCACATACCTGGACTATATAGTCAGTTGAAAAGAAGCAATCACACTCCCAGTAGTGTCCTGAGAGCTGGTTTGCTAGTGCTGTGGAAGCACAAATGCTCCCTGAGCCTCAGCAAAGGCAGCAGATGAAGATTGCTGACCACGTCCTGCAGCAGCATCTACAAATACCTGGTTGTTGCTATATAAAGGCTGCACTGGTATTTCCCACTAATGAGAGTACAGGCTCTAAAGGCTAGAGGGAAAGGCACTGCTTTCCTTTCTCTCATCTCTCCTTCCTTTCTTCCCAGGAGGAAGGGGAGGTTGAGGGATGAACTCTCCTTACACCATGTTTGAAGGCATTGCGAAGAGCATTCAGCCAGCAATACTGCTACCCCTCCTCTAGCTCCAGTGCAGTGAGAGCTGGACTGACCAGGCCTGTCTGTCTCTCTGTCTCTCTGTCTCTCTGTCTCTCTGTCTCTCTGTCTCTCTCTCTCTCGTCTGCCCACTCTGCTTAGCAGTTTCTGGGAGGAAGGAAGCACATCATAAAGAGATGTGCCAGAGATAAAACAGTGGTCCTGAATAAAGGACTTTGGACCAAAATGGGAATGAGATGTCTCCTGGCAAGAATGGAAAAAAGTTGAAAGTAAAAGCAGGAGTTTACATGGTTTGGGGTACTGAAAGCATTGACACCAAATAAAAATATTGTTCAGAATTTCAAATCCATGAATGTTTTAATATAATATACTTAGAGATGGTGAGTTTGTTTGTGTTAGTTTAGACATACATTCCTAGCTCATTTCGGGCCTGAACATGAGTTTGGAATTATATATTAAAAAATATATTTGAATATTTATCAAAAAAATCCAAAATATCCTGTCATGAATGTTAAGCTTCTCAAACTTATTCCCTGGCTTTATCCTTGCTTTTATCTTCTTATCATGTACAAGGAGTTAGCAAGTCAGCTGAGGGAGGAAACCCAGAGGAGTGAGGCAGGGCTCCAGACATAGTTTTATAGCTTTGCCCTTTTTGCCCAGGCATGCTTCTGCCATTCCACTTGTTTATCTGAAGCCAAATCTGTTGAAAATGATACCTAACTTTTTACCATCTAAATAAAATTCACCTTTAACTGCCATAAGTATAAGGGTTCATGCTTCAGATTTACAAGCCAAGGTTTTCTAGTTGTTGGTTTGTTGTGCTTGTTTGGGGTTTTTTTTATTGACTGCTGAAATTAGATTGCTGAAATCATCTTCTTTTGAAGTGATGCTGTGATGCTGTTACCCTACATGGTTTTCTAATTAGCAGGCCTGGTTTTAGCAGCACTGATCTGGTAATGCTCGATAGGTTTCAATGCCACTTGGGTACTTAGATGTATCCAAGTCTGTTAGTCTAAGAGTTTTTAAAGATGTTACTTAAAGTTCAGCCTCTGCTCGTCATAAAATTAGTCCTGACTAGCTCCATATTGCTCCTATTCTCCTAGATCCTTATTTTCTTGGCACTTTCTCCCTTAAATCTAGGACTATAACTGTCCTTTGTCCCAGCACAGGAATTCTCTTCTTTATGTGTAAGCAAAACAGCTCATGAGATTTCTAATTCATTTTTAGTCAAACAAGATACACTGTAAAAGCAAAATTTCCAAATTGATATTAGTGTTTTACTCACTAGGCACTGAAAAACTTGGCCTAGACAGTAAAATATAGAACACATTTCAAACATTATGCCAGAGTTTAATTTATCCATATTGCTTTAGTCACCCTACACTTCCCCAAACTAAGCTTAACTTCCCTTGCATTACTTCCATTACTTTACTGTTTTTTTCTGGCTGCCTGGATTTATTTATTATTTTTTAACTTCTGTGGATAAAATGTAATTTTTGGCATTATTTAAATGCCAGAAATGTAATCAGATGCCACTAATTATCTTTCACATAACACTGATAATTAAAAAAACTGAAATAAATAATTAAAGATATAATAATGTTAAAATATTTTCAATATAAATAGTAGATTGTTTCTGGTTTCAGATGGATATTTCACTAACATTACAGTATCTTCAGTTTTGATAATCTTTAATTATTTATCTCTTTGCCAATATGCCACAGGTACTACAAAGAACAGCTTTTCAATAGCTTTAGTGAAGGAAGGTGTTTTATGAAATAATTCCAGAAGCATATGTTTTGGGGTTTTTTTACAAAACTGCTTTTTACTTTTTCATGTGTTTTAAGGGCAGAGGCTGATTGCCCTCCAGTGCCTCTGAAGTCAAACAAATAGCAGTGTTTCCTTTGTTCTTCAATTGTGAGTGTGGCTCTTTGCCTCCAACCCCACATCCAAATAGAAATTTGCAATGGATTATATTCAGATCTTCAAAATGCTGTCAAGACATTTTCACAGCACAGGGAAATACACCAATTTCACCCATACCCAAAGCAAGTCAGGCAAATTATCAGCTGAGATACATTTATAAATTGGCTGGTCTTCTTATAAAATTGTTAGATCAATGCCTTTGATTAACAAGAAGGAAGTTAAATATATGTTGTAAATGATGTTTTAAACATTATGTTTATAAAGCAGTAATATAAACCATTTATTTTGCACTTACATGACCTTTGTTTACTGTCTGAATTAAACAAGTTTCCTCTCTCCTATTGTATCAGAAGGTTTTAATTTATTTCTTTATTTAGCAAACTAGGAGAAAGCAGACCAACGTACAGGCAGCTCTATTCTTACATGCAGCATCACAGATAGAAGCAACTTGCAGCAGAGCAGCACACAGGTCCTGCCACTGACCTGTCTAAATTTCTTACACTAAGACCATTTTCTCCCTCAAGTAAGCAATGAGTAGGCTTCTGATTTGATTTCAGTTCCTGGCTCCAAGGATGCTTCCCTTCATCTTCCAAAAAAGCAGCTGTAAGATCACCATCACAGGCCACAGCCAGTGAAGGTATGGATTCATGATGGCTTTGCTAATCCCACCAGGAATACAAGATGTTCGCCTTCCATTATATGAACGATAAGTTTTTAGGATTATTATTTTCTGAGATACTTAAGTAAAAACTGCAAAAGTTTCTGAACATTTCCTTTCTTTTGTTTGACTTTGATGTAAGACTGAGGCCAATGCTCATGTTGGATGCATTCAGAATTTCTCTCTGTACCAGGAGGTCATTGCCTTCACCTATCTCCAGCACTTCTGCATCCTATTCAGAGCAATGATCCTGGGACTCTCTGTTGCTCTCTCTGGTGAGAGTGAGATAAGATAAAGGCAGAATCCACTCTCCACAAACCGATACTCTTCCACCAGAAACAAAAGCAAAATCTCGTCTGGACAAATAGCAGAAATCTTTTATACACAACTGTGTCTACTGTTCTGGAGGCCCAGGTTGCTACAATGCCAAGGCCAAGCATTCTTGGATCTTGCTGGAGGGAGTGGGAGCAGCTGCATCTGGTTTCTGAAAACCAGACACAGAAGTAATCAATCAGGAGCAAAATCTAGGAAAGGAAATAAAGGTGATCATCATCCCCATTTAAAGGAATAATTTGTGAGATTGGCCATTATATATTAAACTCACTACCTGAGCAAAGATCTCTTTGATCTTTACTGCTCCTGGATTGCTGCTGCTTTCTAGAGCCTATTTGATGTCCATTTCCCTGCCTTCAGGTCTTCCTTTCTAGGCACTTAAGTTAGTCTAAGTAAACTCAATGAGAGAAAAAGAAGCTGCTTAGCCTCTTTTCCTCTAAGATGTAAAGAAAGTGAAAAAGCTTGGGACGATTTCAGTCATAACCAAATTCAACCTTCTCAATTAAGTCTTCATTTTTAGGAGATAGTAATGAATGACAGAGGATAGTTTTGGGCTTGGAGAGAGATGGGGAGAGATATTGTCCCAAGACTTTCTTGAGTTTCCAAAATGATACTTGAAGACCTCTGAAGAACTTCTCTGGTCAGCACCTCATGTATTCTCCGATTTCAGCTTCCAGATGCTACCATGCCAGTGAATGTTCAATTTTACACCAGAAGTCTGTGCTGTGTCTGTTTTACTCAGAAAACTTAAGGGAGTAGCATGATTTGGACATGGGTCTTGGAGAGTTCCTGTGCTGTGCAGTCAGGCCCAGGAGCTGGGAAGTACTCCCATGGTTGTAACAGTAGAGAGATGACAAGACTGTCTTTCAGTGGTGAGACTCATCATTTAGGGGGGGCTGTGGCAGTAACTCATTCAGGCATCTGTATCCTGCATGCAAGCCTAGACCCTATGGCAAACCTCTGTGCCACTAAACTTGGCTTCAGCAGAAGATGAAGCTGTTCACTAGCTGTTCATTAAAAATAAAAGGAAAATTGTGCCCCAGAATGGGAGAATAAGGCAGCCAGAGATGCTAACTACATGAAAAAATAGCAGGTGACTGACTGCCACTCAGAGCTCTTATGAATCCAAGTATTTTTCTGTTGCTGTTGAATCCAAAGGTTTGACAGAGATGACAGGCATAATCTCAGAGTGAGGAAATTCATGATTGTATTGCTCTCGTCATTCTTATTTCTGCACACCTTTTCTTATATACATTTTCTATTTTAGTTGCAAGGCTGCCTTTCTGATTATATTCCTAGGATTGCCCCACACATTTTCAGCAACTCAGAAACAACATTTTTATAATTGTGATTATTATTATCAGCACTCACTAGCAGCAGTAAGCTGAATGAATGAGCTGCAAAAACCATCTATTCTGAGGAAACTGAAAATTGCCGTTGGCATGAGCCTGCCAAAATCAAATTTTAACATTCAATTTTATTCCCAGACAGATGGGTTGATAAATATAATGAGAGAAATTCTTTTGGACTGATATGTACTCTTAGCAGTCTAAAATAGCATAATCTCAGAGTGCCCATACTGCATAAAGGTTTTCCCAGCAAAAAAATGTGATGCTGCTGCTATTTAAGTGAGATTCCCAAAATATATCAAAACTTCCGTATATGATGAAACATGTATCATAAGCATGGCAAAGTGTTTCTGTGTGCCTTACCTGTCAAACAAGGCCCAGGAGCTTCAGCTCCATAAATGTAAAATAAGGTATATCAGAGGTGAGTGCATTGCCATATGCCATTCATAAGTTATCTTCAAGTGCACCGGGTGAGACAGAGTCCTGCCCCTGCTTTGTTGAAATATTTCAGACAAGTCACTGCATCTTCCTGTGCCTTGGGTTCCTTATATTATAACAAGCTTTTTATAACAAGGTAAATCTTGCCAACATCATCACACACTGCTGTGATAGAGAGCATGGCATTTCCTTTTTGCCTTCTCTTCCTATTACAGAAACTCTCCTTTATAGCCTTCCATATAGGTCTGAATATAACACTGATAAAATAATTCAAATCCACATTCCTGGGTGGTTGCTAGAAAACAGATAGTTCAGGACTTAGGCTGGATTTCTCTTTCAGAATGGAGTTCTTTGTTAACTTAAGTATGAGAGATTCCCCAGGTAATTGCTGAGTAAACATGCTTCCTTTAATCAAGAGAGTAAAGCTAGTGCAGAAAAGTTTAATTATTTCTGTTGTTGGGGTTTTTCACTTCCCACACAGGAAGGTTAATTTGAGAGTGCAGTATTGGGGTGTGTGTTCATTATTATCTCATGTAGATACAAGACCCTCGAGGGGGAAATTGCTCATTGCTGACCTGAATCAAAAGCCTCCTCTCCAAACCCCACAACAGGGCATGAGTCATATTAGGGACTTTGTGCCAGGATGGGTACAGGACCAAATATTTTCCTGTGAAACATTCAGAAAGCTGACTGAAATGTGAGTACATGTATGCAAGTACATGTATCATAATATGGATGAAGATATGGATGAAGCAGCTTTGACATCAGCTGCAGGCTTGGGCTTTTGCAATCTTGGAGACTCATTTTAAGAAACTGACTCAAGAATTGTGTTTTAAAAGTAACAAGACCACTGCCATGGAAAAAGGGTACTCTCAGAAGCACTCAAATACTTCAGGAAATTCCTGAAAATAGGAGTTACTAGGATGTGGACTCTTAGCTGGCTCTGTAAAATCAGTAGATGACTGGTTGAATTTTTAGATTAAAAAAAAAAATTGAAAAATCTTTCCATGAAAATAAAAGTTTTAATTAACTGCATTACACACCAATTATCTTTTTAATTATGTATCTCTCTTTCCAAAATTATCCATGGCCCTTTCCTCTACTGTTTTGTAGGGTGCTAACAGGGGTAAGAGAAAAAACATAAAAACCTTGACCCAGAATATAAAGAGTACAAAATGACTGTTAGGTGGGTGCCACTAGTACTATTTTATTAGCTCCCAAATTCCAAAAGGGTAATGATCAGCAAATTAGGATTTCTTCTTCAAGATGCATCAAGCTACTGTACATTTTTCAGTCATTTTCATTTAGACAAAGCTATTTTTTAATCATTGTAAATGCACAAATTATGGTTTTTGAGCATTTATTTGGAAATCCTATCTGAAATTTCATGACAAGTTTTCCCATTGAAGAATTGTTCTTATTTATCTTTTCCCATAAATCCATGTGCACTCTTAATAATGAGGTATGGCAAAGAAAGATACAGTGTAACAGCTGGTACTTTTGTTTTCACTTCTGCTACAGCTATTATTGTTGTTTGAGGCATTTTATCATCTTTTGTAGATCAAATTACCTTCTGTTATAATAAAAAAATAATTGACTCAGCAAGGGATATTTTAGTCTGTAAAAGAATATACCTATTTTGGAGTTGCAAGAAATAACAACTTCTATCCAGTTAGAAAATAGAATCTCAGCATTGCCAGGAGTGGTTTTGAGTGACAGGTACTGTCAGCCTTTCTTGGCTATTAGTCTGGTATGAAAGAATAAGAAATACAAAAATCATGTTTCAAATTTTGCAAATAAACAAAACAAAAAAGAAATCCATCCAAACAGAACAACTAAACAATCTAAAAGTAAAAATGTTTTTAAATTGACTTTATTTTTTAAATATATAATTAAGCAAAAGTTTTGAAATAAGATACTTGGGTTCATAAAAGAATATGCATATTTTACATGTACAACAATTAACTTTTTTACTTAAGCCAGAAGAGAATTTCCCAGAAAGGGAAAAACGGGCATACAATCCATTTACCATTGCCTGCCCTGGTCTGCCTCCCTGACTCACTGATGGGCATGTTGGTACCAAGAGCTGAGTGACAAACGGGGACACGCACGACTGGCTTTGGCAGCCCCGGCCAGTCGCAAGGCAGCAAAGTGCCCATGCTAAGTGGCATGGAGACGCGGCGTGCTGCAAAGCTGCTTACCCAGCAGGAGCATGGAACCTCACCCTGGCAGGGGCTGAGCAGCCCCAGAGGTGCTGAGCACTCTTTTCCCAGCTCAAGTCCAGCCCTGGGAGATGCCAAGCACCATGGAGGGCTCAGCAGGCTCAGAAGCACACCACTGGTATTGCACTTTCGGGGATGAAGTGTGCAGCCCCCTCCCAGCTTCAGTCACAGAGCACAAGGCCACCCTAACTTTTCCTTGTCCATTAGGGGGTGGTTCAGGTGTCCCAAAGACACAAGAAGAGTTAACAACACCTGTGCTGCAGAACAGACAGCAAAGTGGGGAATCCTCTTTGATTTCTTTGTCCCCCACACAACTGTGCTCTTGCCATCAAACACGAGGCCAGAAGAGAGCTGTGCAGCACATCCTCTCTCTCCTCCACTACCTGTTGTTTTGAGCAGCTCTCCAGTTTCTGTAACACTCTCCCTCTCCACTGTGCCAGCGAGAGCACAGCCCATTGGAAGGGAAAGGTACAGCATGAGGAGGCTTTGCAGTCGGTAAAGGCAGAAAATCTTCCTCTGCTTCAGATATTCTTGCGGCCTCATGAATAAAGCACTATTTTTCCCAAAAAAAATTAATATGATACCTCTTTAATGACACTCTCATTCTGTTCTGACAGCTTCACTTCGGTGAACAGTGTTCGTGGAACTCACTCCTTTGCACCTGGAAGTAAACAAATGGACTGCTAATTTAAATGAATAATTTCTTAAAGTCCGTATTCTTTATGGTAATATTCATTAAGTTCTTCTATTATACAGGGTGCAAAGACAAAACTGGAAGCTGCATTCAAAGCAATGATAAGTTACCATTTTAATGATTCCTTATGTTGTGAGTAATTTATAAATCACTTGGTATCTTCTCAGCGAAGCTTGCCTTCTGTTTTTAAAACGTACCTTTTAGTATCCAACAAAGGGTTTCAGTGCAATAAGAATTAAGGTGTGTCTCTTAGCTTTTACCTGCAAGCAATAATGATGTTGTCAAGCATTTCAGGTGAGACCAGCCCAGGATTTTGGGGTGGGGAAAGACACTCTGTTATACAGCATCTTCAGTTCTTCCCTCAGAGGGAGGCAGAGACACCTTGAAGGGCTGAGTATAAGGACATATACGGAGTGTCTTTTTTAAATAGTCACCAGAGCTGGGGGGGGGGAGGGGAACAAGAACAGGCTTGTAACCATAACTCAGTTGGACTTGTTTCTGAGAAGTCAGATGCCATGGATTGGCTCCCTCACCGAACGGCTGCTTTTCTGTTCCTTTTGTTGGTAAGTCGGATTTTAAAACAATATTTCTAAACTCTGTGACTATGCCAGTTTCATCTTCCTCAGTAGACCATTACATTTTACAATGTAAACTATTCCCCAAAAATATCTTGTGAAATTTATCATAAAAACCAAAACTCTGCTCATTTTAAACAGCACTTCCGCACATCCTATACAATTAAATTAGCTTTTTGTTAAATACTGACCAATGTTTCTTTTTAGACTTTTGATGATCTATTGATGTTCAAGATGTAACTTTCTGTGTTTACCGCATGATTTTTCAGGCAAATGTTTTCTGTGGTTGCTATTTAAAGGTCACAGTTATTAATAAAATGTTTATAATTATAAAAATTTTAATAGCTAGATATAATTTGGTTCTGTCTTCACTTTTCTATCATTTGAGGAAATACCTTTTTCTAGAAAATTCAAGTCTCTTTTTTTCTAAAATAATTAACAAGATTGCTTCAAAGCCGACCAAATCCTACAGCTATATACAAGAGAGAAAAAAATGACAAAATTCAGTGATCTCAGTAAAGTAAAAATCAAGACTTGGTCTATTATTTCACATTGCAAAGGATTCCTGGGTTGTTGTGCAATAATGTCTAAGCCCGCCATGTGCTGAACAAGTGAATGCATGATGAAAGTGTTGCTCTTTGGGTTTGTTTTTCTCATTGTGAAAGGGAAGTTGTGGCTATGGTCGAGTGGTGTAGTTGTTCAATGTGTTCACCAAGGCATGGAGATTACCAAGAAGGGACTTAAAAGGGCTATGGGTGCCTTACTGCTCCTGCAATCTGATTTTTGTGGATTAATTTTACTCATTTGCGCTGAGCTCTTGAAATTCAGTAGAGGTTTAAGGCCCTGAAGATTGAGAAGAGCAGGATTTCTACTGTAGTTATGTCCTGTGGTTTTCATGCTATTTTACATTTTGCACAGTGTATTAGTATGAGTAAATGTTTGTTAACTTCTCATTACTGACTTCTCTAGAAATGCTATAATCTGAGAAAAAGTTTGTGTTATAGACTAAGAAATCTTAAAATCATTATGAAAATACCATCCATTAATTTTAGGTGACAGCTCTGCAATCAGTAAAGTAGAATTAATTAATACAGAGCAGCTGCCAAGCAAACAAGGGCAGAATTTGGCAAAAGCAAGTTACAGTTCGGATAAGTTTCTGCTTGTTCAAGGCAGCAGAGAGGGATCTGAGACTGGCCTGTTGCACATCACACTAACACTTCAGGATTTTCATGAAGCACTAGTGACTATTCATTTTACTCAGTTACCTGGTGATGCACACTCCCAGTGTGTCGAAGTTCAAAAGGCTTGACTGTTTTGTGTCTAAGATATGTCCATTCAAAAGATATTTTGCAGCTTTACTTCTCACAGCAACTCTGGAGCAATTTTCATTCTTTCAGTATATTGATTTTTACAATTGTGAGTGATGGGGGGTGGGTGTTGGATCAGAAAAAAAGAGCGATTCTGAAAAATGCCATTGTGTTTTGATGACTATCAAATATTTAAACTTTTACTACACAGCGGAAACCCTTGTTTTTGTTATGCATTCTTTTGCCCAGCAATGTTCATGATGGCCTGTATGGCTTAATAGCATCTTTCAACACTTTATAGAATGGTGGCAGACAAACTGTCAAGATAAAATAAATTATAAATTTATATATCCATTTTTAGTATATTCTGAGAAAGAATTTTGGCTTTCAACTTAACTAATCTTTCATGAAAATCATCTGTCTGAATGGTATGTCTGGTTAGTATACTGTTAATAAGTTGTTTCAAATAAAATTACCATGGAGTTATATTTTAGTACACTATTGCATTAAAAAAAAAAAAAAAAAAGAAAAGGAAACTTGCCAGCCCTGAAACAAATAATTTTCTCTATGGATTTCACCATTGGTGGGACTGATTCTGCAACTCTTGCTCATGTGACTTCAAAGACATTATTCTCATGAGTAAGGGAGTTCTGTTTGTGATACTAGCACAGACACGTTTTATGGAAATAACCTGTTTGATCAGGTATGATTCTTCTCCTGCCAGCTATCATGTGACAGCCAATAATTTTAAATTCACCACATCTCTTATGCACTTTTGTCTGGATACATTTTCCCATGTGTTATCTAGGTTTATTTTTCCCCCCAGTTGTTAGGCTATGGTTACACATCCTGCTCATAGCTTGATTGCGCATAAAAATAGTCAGGAGCCAAATCCTCTCCTTGTATATTCATATGAAACATCTGCCAGGATTGAATCAGGAACCTGCAGGTTCTTCTGCAAAATAATTTTGTTGTAGAAGTAGAAACTAAAGCAATTCCACATCCAGGAATTATCACCTAAGATTAAATACTTTAGCCTGCAGTTTTACATTCCTAAGTAAAACGGGCGTTAAGCAAACATGCATTTGCAGCCAGAATACTGTCATATCAGAATTCAGGTCTTATTGAGGAGATTTATTGAGGGCACTTAGCATGTCTAATTTGAAAAACTCAAATTTTAATGATAATGGCATACACCCTATATTGAAATTACTTTTCTGTTCGTTTTTCAAATGGTTAAGCTCAGTTACTCTATGGAAATGCATTGTATATGCATAGATACAATACATTTTAGAATATAGGAGATATAATAGAAAAACAGAAACTATCTCAGTGGAAACTTTCCCAAAGTCGTCAGTACTTTGAGTAAACTTATTTTAAAATAAATAAAACTTCAAAGTATATTCTTCAGCCTGACATGAACATTGTCATAATTCCTGGATTATTCCTGTCACAATTGTTGAGATAGTAATGCATTCTCTATCCTGAGTGCAATTCAAAACATTGCTAACATAGGAAACACCTGACCTCTTCTGAATTAGAAAACAAAATGCCAGAAAAATCATCCAGAAAATCTTTCTCTTTAAATTGGATGAAATACATAGTGGATAAGTGACATATGAAAAGATGAAGTATAGAAAATAAAAATCGTGTTTCAATTAAAAATTATAAAATTACATTTTTAAAATATGAGAGTTTGTCTTATATTTGAACTCTGCTTCTCATTATTTCATACACACTGATGTATGATTTTTTTTTAAAGAAATGCAGAATGAATAAAGGGGAAGGGTTCATTATTGCAACCTTTTTCTAGTCAGGGCTTTGGATGACTAAGAAAGACGTAAAAGTCCCAAAATGCTGACAGTACCAGAGCTACCACGGCAGCCTGATGACTAACACAATACGTGTGAGTTCTCAGCACTCCTCCCATCCAGACCAGCAACAATGCCACTGTTGACTTCAAAGAGAGAGAAGCAGATCCCATATGAATAATGCTGGGAAGATGTTAAAGGTGTGTTCAGTCATTTAGATTGGAGTAGGTGGAGGAGGGAGGATTCCCTAATTACATATGATATTGCTTGGTACTCAATTAATGATTAGTTAATTCTTGTTTGTAAATTGCTTTGAGGGTGCAAAGAACAATACACATCCTATGGGCCTAATTCTGTCTCCAGTTACATCAGAATAAATCCAGAATAACTCCAGTGTGACCCTAAGGTGTCATTTTGGACACAGGGTCCAGGTATCGTTACAATAAAAGACAAGCTTTTGGACAGAACACTGTACAAATGACAGAAACTGTAAACTTGTTTTCTGCCAGCACATTTCCCAACCCCAAAGAGAAACAGCTTGTGCAACGAGCCTCTTGATTCTCTGCAGCTTCCTTTTTTTCACAGTCTCTCAGATACTAACAGGACAGCAAACCTTGGCATCATTCTGACCAGCTTGCCTACCCCAAGGTCCTCAGGATGCATCCCACACATTCCAGTGGTTCCTATTGCTTTAATTATTGTTTATCCCTGTGTCTATGGAAAGTACTATACTTGGATAGGGGTTTAGAAGGGAATTTTTTTAACTACCTAGAAATTTGATGGGGTTAGCTGCTAGGAGACACAACTTACCTGCTGGAAGTAGCACTAGAAAAAAAAAGGTTTACATCCCTGATAAATATTAGAAATAGACAACTGGTCAGGGGAAGACTTCTAATTGTTGATGACAGTGGAAAATCAGAAGGCAGGGAGGTGGAGGAGCCTCTATCCCTGGATCAAGTAGGATAAATGTAATTTCAAAATTGTTCAGGTTTACCTGATGAACTGGACATTTTTTGTCTGATGTCTGCCTGCCCTCCTTCTTTTATATCACAGTCATAACAGAGAGACATACCAAACATAGCCCCCAAGTTCATTGATTCAGCCTTTTCAAATAATAACATGAATTGTACTAAGGACTCTAAATTCAAGATCTCCCATTACCAACAAGTAGCACAATGTGGTTTTCCTTATCTATCGCAGGACAAGTGTGAAAATATAGGGCCGAAATTTACAATCCCCAGCATTACCAGTGGGCAAATTCCTGATGTTCCCATTACTGGTGCTCAAAGAACGAGACTCCAGTGTAAAATATGTATTTTTCACTGCTTAAAAGCAGAACTCCCTATAGGCTGGAATCAAGAGGTTTATGAATATTCATATCCTTAAGTAATAGCATTTTTCACAGGTATAATTCTTATTTCAGAAAATCTGGGAATAGTTTTTCAGAGTGTGAGAGTGATGAGGCTGGGTGTGAAGTATTAGTGTCATTGTTAAGTAAGAGGATAGGCCACAGGATACAGACAGCAGACAAGATTCACTAACATTGCACTGGGAGGTGCATACCCATACTTTGCTGGGTCAAGACAATTGTTTGCATGCCAGAAGGGATTTCAGCCTAAGGGTGGAGAGGATTTCATTGTGCTCACCAAAAGAGGTGGGATAGACTGATAAGAGATGTTCAATTAGTGTTATTTCTGGTGGACCTCATCATTTAGGTTCTCTTGTGAGGGTGTAGTCTGTCCTCCGTTTGACTCCTCCATGCTCCGCAGGGCTCCCAAAGGGATTACAAAAAAACAGGACTGAGCTCCCACTGGGGCAAACAAACCCTGCCAGTCACATGGAGTCTGATATTGTCTCTTCTCTGAGATGAAGAAGGGCTGCACATGAATTTGAACCCTATTCTGAAGGTGAAGATTTAAAGCCATAAACTCAACATAATTTAAAGACATATTGATGCTTTTAGCACAACATGAACATATTGTAGCGCTTTTCCTGAAGAGTATTTTCTTAACCATTTATGTCAATAGCTTGCTTAAACAAACAAGGAAATAGTCAAAAAATTTCGAGTTATAAGCACACGAAATCCACAGTCTAAACTCCTTCATTCAGAAGCAGATTAAGGCATCCATTATAGGCCAAGGTCTCAGGGAATGTTTTGGGCAAAACCAGATCATTGAAAACATTGTTTTGTAAATGACAGATGATGAACTCTTGCAGCATACAGGTAAATGGGGAAAGGAGAGAGAGAGAGAGGAAGGAGGGTGAAGACGTTGTTCATTAATCTCTTCCATGTAAGGAGTTGTCTTAACATGAAGTAAATGGAAAAAATTCTGTGTCCATGTTGCAGTCTTGCCAGTACAATGCAATAAATTTGAAGTGAGGAAAGTCCCATGATGTAATGTAGAATAAAAGATTGTCACAGATTTTATCCAAGTATAACTGACATAAAATCCCACAGATATATAAGACAAAAAACAAACAAATCAAACCAAACAAAAAGCTATGGGAAATTATAAGGAAGTGAAACGCTCATAAATGCAGCTGGTAACATTTGTTGAGAAAAGAGAAACACTGCAATAATTTTTAAGTCATCTGGATATTTTGTTTATTGCAATGATGAATGAAACAAGAATCCAGTCCTGAGAATCCCACATTTTTCACCCTTTATTGTCTGAAGAGAGCAGAAGGAAATCCTAAACCTCAAGAGATGCTCTGAAGAAGGTACATTCAGCAAGTGAACTTCAGTTTCACACCTTATTTAGGAATAACGTTAATTAAACTGTGCCCTCTTTTAAGTTGTGTTAATCAAGAAATTGAGGCTCTTCTCATTTAAATTTTAAAGTAATTACATACTGCAGCTGATCCTGATACCTTTATTTACTCAAGATTGGTTGCATAGTTGAGTCTCAAATCACAATCTACTACACTCCATGGAAATTCGCTTGAAAACTGCAGATGGGTTTCCATCTTACATTGAATCTCTTCAGTCTCACTTGGAAGTTCCTAAAAATCATTTTCATTATTTTTGCTTAAATTACATAATTAAGTACTCCAGGTTTATTGTTGACTTCGTAAATAGGAAAAAAAATGAAAAAAGAACAAATTATTTAGGATAAATACTTCTCTAGTTTCCTAGACAGTTTGGTAACAACTCCTGCAACCACTTCTCTCTTCAACTGAGGTGTTAAAAATCCATTTGAAAGCTTTATTTTGGTGAAGATATAGCTTAAAAATTGCTCTGACCTATCCATTCAAACTCAAAGTTCTGTCTTGGAAGATAGAATGGATTTTGAAGGTCTTAACTGTCAAGAAATTCAGGTTCTGGATATAGAAAAAATTTGAATTTCACAAACTCTTTTGTGGAAATCTTGCAGCTAGATAAGCTATTGCAATAGGCTTGAAAAAAGTCCTGCTCCAGGCTTGCAGTATAGCAATGACTTGCAGCTGGGTTTTGCTTGCTGCATTTTACATGCCAATCTTTTTTTATTGTTCTTGCAGGTACTCTTGGATTTCAGCACAGGATTTCATGTAGAGGTAATATATATTTCTTTAGAAACTCTTTTTCTGATTAAACAAAATGCAACAAATGAAAAAAAAATCACATGGAAAATACTCAGACACTTCTGAACCTGAAGATTGAAAACATATTTAAATATTAAACAGCTGCAGGTAATAACCTGCTTTCCCTCTCAAGAGAAATTCACCTAAATCTAAATGAATATCTCATACAAATGAGTGATTTTAAAATAAACTTGTACAGTCGTAGAGTTTGGGACTCACAGACATATGAAAAAGCATGTGGTAAAAAAGCACATGGTCTACAAATATCTCTTTTCTCCTTGTTATTGGAAATTATAATTGCCTGTATTTATTTAAAATGGTTTGAGGTCATATGATACTGGAACTCTCTGTCAAAGGTAAAAGAATGGGATGAAAATGGAATGGCAAGATGGAAAACCTTTAGAAGACAAAAACGTGAATGGATCAAATTTGCTGCAGCTTGTAGAGAAGGAGAAGATAATTCCAAGAGGAATCCAATTGCCAGAGTAAGTATAAAGAAAAACACAGGTATTCACTGAAAAGGAAGTTTTGCCAAAGAAAGACTGATAAAAGCAGAGAGATTTAAAAATACATATGCTTAGAGTAGCCAAAGCAAGGAGTGTAGAATAAAAGAAAGATGATGCAATATTCCCAGCTCTGCTGAGCCAGTCTGATATAAGGTGAACCTATGCAGCTGCTAAGGAGTGACCAGAGGCCTCCTAGAACATTGCCATGAGTCTGCTTCTCAGGCAGCTCCAACCAGTTGTTTTTGCTCTAGATCACGACATTTTTCTTCTCCCTCTCTCACCCCGAGAAGCCCCTGAGCAGAAGTTCAAAGACTGTACATGACCTGCAAGAAACAGAGAAAAAAAAAAATACCTTCCTGTTCTCTCACTATGACTGCGCCCTTACTGAGGTCCAGCCACAGTGTGATACTTTTGGAGGTTTCCTCCTCCACTTTCTTGACAGATTTAAGAGAAATAGAAAGCCTATCCTGCCCTTAAGGGAAGATGGATGTCTAGGTTGATGTTTGTAGAAGAGTCTTCTATTGATTCTGTCAACTGAACCTTGTAATTAGTGGTTGAGAAACTGAAGTTATATAGAATTTTTACAGGAACTAAGAATAGTAGAAAAAACCCTGCAGGTGTCCTCGGTAAACTGGCATAAATTATTATCATCTGTTACTGTAGATCCGATCTGATTGTGAAGAAGACAACCCAATCACATACAGCATCTCTGGAGTTGGAATTGATCGTGCACCTTACGGAATATTTGTTGTTAACCCAAGAACAGGAGAAATTAATATAACATCAATAGTGGATAGGGAAGTAACACCTGTATTTGTTGTAAGTATTTCCCTTTCTCTTTACCTGTATAATGATAGATCCAGGGTGGGGCAGACAACAAATTTGTTTGTTTCAGATTGCTACTTTGCTTACCTAGCTTTTGGTTTTAAAATGAGTAAATCTCCTTATTTAGATACGTTGCTTTGCTAAACACTCACTGACGGGTGTAGATTTGGAACCACCTCTTGAACTTCGAGTCAGAGTGCTGGATATCAATGATAACCCTCCTGTATTTGCACAAACTGTCTTTACGGGATCTGTTGAAGAGAGCAGCATGGACAGTGAGTAACTACACTTTGCCTTTTACTGTACTGCTAGTAAAGCTCACAGAATACATTTCATATAAACCTGGGGTGCTCTTTCTGCTTTTCTTAGGCAATGACATATATTGGTCAGGGCCACTGCAGAGGAGGGAGCAGCAGATGCTTCTCCAAGTGCTATTTGAGACAGAACCTGGGCTAATAGCTATAAATTAAACAGCAATGCCTCCTTCTCCCTTGCCTCCCACACACGAGTGCTGCATGTTCCAGTTTCTAACCATGCCATCATGCAAATTCTTTCAGATGTGAACATGTAAAATAAATAATTTCATTCCTTCTCATTAGAATAAAAATATCATTACACTTATTTCCTTTGAGGGCATGTAAAATACATTTTTCCTCATTTTTCTCTTTCAAATTTTTGTACTTGTAGCCTGTGTATTTGCAATTGCAGCAGCATATTACTAAATAATTCCATATTTAAACCATTAAAATGGTTCCTTTTTCCAGAAGTGCAGCAACTAACATTAGACATGCAAATAGCACTGAGGCAATGGTGCCTAACGCTCATTTGCTTCTTTCTAGAAATTTTCATTTAAAGCTGTGATTCTTATAGTAATCTCTTAAAGCTCAGTGCTTACTGTATTTGTGTATTCCCTATGGTGATTTAAAGATGTTCAGTGAAAGTCTGTATTATTCCTTCTGACTTTGATTTTTAATTCATTTAAAGTCATTAGCATTGTCAGAATCAGTACTACAAAACTAAAGTTTTCTTTGTAAATGTCAAGGAATAGATAGCCTTCTATCATTTGCATACACAGTTTTAACATTGTCTTGATGAGTTGTTTGCAGGAACTCAAGAGATTTTCTGGGGGTTTATTTGGTTTTTTCTTTATTTGTTTGTTTGTTTGTGGGCTTTTTTAATTTTTATTATTATTATTATTATTTTTAGACACACTGGTGATGAAAATCATTGCAACAGATGCAGATGAACCTAACCATTTGAATTCTAAAATTGCCTTCAAAATAGAAAGTCAGGAACCTTCTGGTCCACCCATGTTCATTATGAATAAATACACAGGAGAACTCCATCTTGCAAATTACCTTGACAGAGAGGTAACATTTCCCCTTCCAAAGCTAAATGACATGATGTTGTAATGTATGTGTGCTGTGAGAGAGAGGAAAATATAGAAAAGAGTGAAAGGTTGTGATTTTTACAAATATTAATGGAGAAATGTATGTTTTTGATGTGTCAGAACAAAATATCTAAGTCGAATTCCTGCATTAGGAAATAGTAGTAAACATGAGTTATTTATAAAATGCACAGATGATCTCCTAACATACTCATTTCTCTTTTTGTGACAGCAACATAGTAGCTACACTCTGGTTGTGAAGGCATCAGACCGGGATGGGGCTGCAGATGGAATATCATCCCTTTGTAGCTGTAACGTGAAAGTTATCGATGTTAATGACAACTTTCCAACTCTTGCTCAAAGCTCTGTAAGTTTCCAAACACAAAAGCAGCAACACTGATTTAAAACCCTGTTTGTTTAAAAGCCCCGTTGATAACAAAGCCCTTACTAACCCATAGAGAACTTTCACATTTACAGGGTTGTTCCCTTGAAGCGTGCTCAAAATACAATCCATCACTTCTGCAACAGTTCTGGTAAAATACACATAGATTATTTTTGTATTCGGAGATGTCAATCTTGACACTGTCAGGACTGACTTCTTTGTATTCAGAGAAATCCTCTCATTCAGGTACCCAGATCCCTGCAATATGGTCAGATTATGTAGAATAACCCAGCCCTTGGAAGATCATTTCTTATAGAAAGCACAAATCCTTTTCCTCTAAGATGCCTCTGCAAACCTTGGAGGAGATACAGCTTTTCAAATCTGTTACCATAATCACAATTTTCCCAAAACACATGATTTTTTTATTAAATTGGCATGGACTGTGCTCAGAACATCCTTCAAAAGAATCCTTCTGCAGACAGCTGTGTTTTCTTCACACACTCACACACACACACATATATATAAATGTTTGCTAATAGGTATTTATCTGTCATTTCAGTTTTCAGCAAGTATTTCAGAAAATTCACTCAGTTCAGAACTCCTACGAATACAAGCTCTGGATGCTGATGAAGAGTTTACAGACAATTGGTTAGCAGAGTTTTTCTTTATATCCGGTAATGAAGATAACTGTTTTGAAATTGTTACAGATCGAGCTACAAATCAAGGAATCCTTAGAGTAATTAAGGTATGGATAAATATTATGATTCAGCTCTTGACTTAAAATTTTAATTAATTGATAACAGAATTAAATAGGCAGTAAAAACACTGTCACTCAACCATTTAAAATAAAAAAAAATATTTTTTAAATATTAAAGAAACTTTTATGTATTATCTAGTTCTCTGTGGTTTACCTTTTAGGAACTGGATTTTGAACATATGCGATCTCACTCACTGATGATTGGTGTCAGAAATGTAGCTGCCTTCCACCACTCTGTTGCACATGAGTACCAAATATTTGGAACACCCCTCACAGTAGAAGTAAAAAATTTGATTGAACCACCAAGATTTCATCCATCTTCAGTTGTGTTTTCCCTGGCAGAAGGCGCAAGAGTGAATTATGTTGTAGGAACATACACAGCCATGGATGAGGACACTAGAACTATTGCAACAAATGTTGTGTAAGCTCTGCTCTGCTTAACTCCCTGGATAGAATAATTCTTTTGAGATTTCAATGGGATGAGAAATATGTACTTTAAAGGCCACTTTAAAAAAAAGATGTTTATTGATTAACAATAGAAAATGGCAATGGAATGATATTATACAGTATCATATAATGTTATATAGTATTATATTCTATATTATTATAAAATAGTATATAGCCCATTTTTTTGCTATATTTGCTTTTCTTTCCTGACTACTTTCCTTAGCCATATGCACAAGACAAAGAAAATATCATTTTTCTAACAGGCTATAACTTAAATGGACTAGAATAGGGTTTGGTTTTTTTTACTCAGCTTAAGAATGTTTTTTCTTGAAACATTTGCCACAAGGAGGGAATTTGTTAACATCTCAAGAAAAGCAGGAGGAAAATCCCAATAATTGTCAATATTATCCAATCAAAATAGAAGAGGTCCCTACCATCTCATTCTCTAAAA
>VWYO01012018.1:55540-71221 GCA_013400275.1 Rhadina sibilatrix | reverse complement strand
CTCTGGGTTTGGTTTTTTTTTATGTGACCTTCAGCTAAACTTGTTGTTTTTTTTTTTTTTTGATTACTTTCAATATTTGGTATTTAACTTCCAGATTTTGTTTGTGTTTGTTTGTTTTTTCCTTCTTGGATAAACTCATGGGCAAGAACTGAGAGTTCCACTCCATTCTTTTTATCTAATGTTAAAATACTGTTACAGAAGTAACTAGCATTACCTTTTATTCCCATATTTGCTGTTTGACACTTAAAACAGCATTCTTGGCCCTTTAGCCTCTCTAACAAAATTGCTTGGCTGACTGGTTATGGAATAATTTATGAATTTTTACCTGCCTATGGGAGACTGGGGCTTGGGGTAGCTGGAAAGAAACAGGCAGGAATCCTAACTACTTATTCTTTTTTAATTATTAATCGATTACGTCTTGCATAAGCACGGAGCACGGGAGGAAAGATGTTTCAACTGGAATGTTTCTTTTTTCTTTTTTGTTCCTAGTGACAGCTCTTTATTGGCCTAAAGGGATTTAAAAAATCCTGTTATTCCATTCTATATTGGTATTAACCTAGTTCTGTTTTCCCCTTACAAACTAGCATTAAAAATACCCAGCTGTGTTCAGAAAGTAGATCTTGGGAACCCCTTCTTCAATCGCTTTGCACAGCTCTGGTGCCTTTAGGAAGGCCAGGGCCAATGGATCTGGAAATACAGGCACACCTTGTCTTGGTAAGAGAGGCAGATTGTTTTGGTTTAGGGGCAATGCTTAATGCATCTTTGAAGCAGTTCTGCAGCTGGACATGTGACATTTTCCCATGTCAATCACACCAGTATTTGTACATAGCTGAAAGGAAATTGGGCTGGTTAAGTTATAGATTAAGGTAAACAAGAAATACAAGCCATGCCAGAATCTGACAGCAAGATTCTCACGTTTCTTCGGTGCAGCAGCAAAAATGTTCATCTCTGACTTGAATGTCTGTGTTAAACTGAAAATAAGTGAAGTAGGAGATTTATTACTCTCAAAGCAAGGGTTAAAAGGAACAATGGTGCAGAAAATGTGATGCAATGTATTTCTCCCCACCACTCCCCCCAACATGTGTTGATTTTAAATGCATTCATAGACTATATAGCTTGTTTGCAGTTCCTCATAATTACCAAATGAGCTCTGCATAGGAGCAGACAACGGTAATCAGACAGTCAATTATTTACTGGTTCTCCTGCCTGCATTTGCATCTATTTTCATTTACATTATTACAAGGAGTCTGAAAGGATTTGCAAAGCGTGCAGGCGAAATGAGAGGCAAGAATCTCATTTGGCTCTCATTTTTCATTGCCTCCAATGAAGTTTGGGGTTTTTTTTTGTGATGTTTGCTCCCAGATGTGCATTTTGTGTGTGGTGGGGGGAGCAGAGAGAGGCAGGCACTCGGGATTTCTGCTGCTGATTCCCACCCAAGCCAGGGCACAGCACGGAGGAGGAAGCTTTGGAGTGCTCTGACAGTTTTATTGACTGTCCCTTTGGCAGTGACATGCCAGCCCCTTTGCAGTGATGGCTAACAGGAGTGAGTGAATACACACATGGCTTTTGTGAGACAGTGATAAATTGGGGGGCACTTGGACCGTGATGGCTTCAAAAGTTACGTGCTCTGCCATCAGGGCCCCGAGGCCATTTATGTTCTGTGTCAGTGGGATGCAGCTGAATACCATATGTCACAAAGACTAATGTCCTCCCTCTTCCTTCTAATGGGCACGGCAGGCACCACGCACTCGGAAATTTCTGTGCCTGCCTCCCAGATAAACAGTGACAGGGCCAGCTAATTGTGTGTGTTGTTAAACACCAGAGCTGCTCAACTGAAAGGTGGACCCTTGGCAATTAATGAGAGCCATTAAGAGACTGAACAGAACCAAAATAAAATAAAAAAAAGGTGTTTTTTTTTTTTTTTCCTGACATGGGGTTTGGTGGTAAAAAATGAAGTGGGCTCTTGTCCAGACCTGTTGCTGCTTCACTGTTAGGAGAGAAGTTAGGAACAGGTTGGAGTGTCCTAGTTTTAAGAGTACCAGATGGTAGTTTAGACACTTGTTTGCAGAGGCCAGGGCAAGAATACATGTGAGACTTTGAAAGCTCCCTCTTAACAGGGACTGAGAAACTGAATTCTTAAAAATGTATGATCATAATGATGTATAAAATTCACTCCTGGGAAGAGGTCAGATTGCAATGTATATACTTTAAAGATAAAGGGTGCAATGTGGTGATCAATAAGCAAAGTGTTCTGGAGCAAAGCTTTGGGGTGAGCACATGTCGTTGTATGTGCAGGGTGGAGTTTATTACAGGGGCACACTCCAGATTAAGTGAATTTTGGAATTCATTAATCTCTGAATTGGCAATAAATTTAAGTGCTTCTGCCTGCATTTTTACAGTCTTTCCTTTGCTTCCAGTCTTGGTTAGCACAATAGATTTAACAGAGTTTTGAGGTGAACAGAGCTGTTCCATATGTTACTTCAGATGCTGGATGTTCTGGGAATGTCTGTGGTTAATGGTTGAATGGCCAGCATTGCAAATCACAAGAAAATGGCAGCCATGCAAGGAATGAAACATATTGATTATGGATGCATTTCATCTTATTCTGAAAGGGAAAAAAAACCTGTCCTGCAGTAACTGCTGAGATCATGGCTCTGTTCTTCAGTGTTTTGAGAAGCACTGAAATTACACTGTGGCTTAAACAAGATGTTCATCCAGTGATGCTCATCCTTCCATTCAAATGTATTGCTAAATAAAAGGGGGTGTGTAGGAGCAGAGAATGCCTGGGATTCATTCTTTAACCAGAGAAGCTAAAAACTGGGAAAGCAGGACATTCAACAGGTAAATGGAAAGAACAGAAACCAGCTGAAAAAAGAGGTGATGGTTTCCAAACTGTGTCAAATGTCCAAAAGCTCACATTACATTATGTCTTTGTTTGTCAGTGCTAACCCATTTAGGATTTTTAGGCATGCAGGAGAAGGGTTGCCATGTTCAGTACCTGCCTTTGATGAATGTTTGAGCAAATTATCGCAAAGAAGTAGTAGGAATGGCCAAAAATGCCCATAAATTAGAGAAACTAGGCTTAAAACCGTAAAGAAAGATTTGAATGCATATAAATGTACATTTTTTTTGTAAAACTTTTGCATTTTTGGAACAAAGTATGCAAAGTTGCTGTTTAGGGAACTTCATTTTTAGAGCATCCCAAATATAATCAGACACAGTAAAATCTGATTCACTTCTTTTGCTGCTTCTTAGAAATCTGACCTGCAAATTTTGTCTTTGATTTTTTTTTCTTAAAGAAAAGTATTTTGTTTAATAGTATCTGATTCATTACTGTGTATTTCTGCTTTGTGTTGTTACTGTTGCTTACTTATGCCTCAAAGCATCTTTGTTCAAAGAAAGGTCTTCAGATTTCAGGTGATGTGGATCTCCATCCTCCCATTACAGCTGGTTAAAACAAAGGGAGGGGTTAAATGACCTGGTCAGGGTTCTGCAGGTGAATCAGTGCTGCAATCTGGAATGGGAGGGAGAGGCATTTCCCATAAATTTCTTTAAACCATTAGGCTAACGAAGGTGAGTTGGAGAGTAATGAGACATTACAATCACAAGTGCTAGAGTTTTTGTTTTTCTTCTCTTGAGTGCTTTTTGCATTGCTGGTCTGTTACTTGTTAGTCCCTGGATCAGTTTTAGGGAGCTGAAGGGCCATTTGTAGGGCCCAGACAGCTCTGAGCCCATGACTTTCCCTGAGGAGAAGAGAGGCAGAGGAGGGTGTGATGTGCCAAAGCCAATGGCAGGTCTGGAGAATGAACCCCTCATCCTCCCTGGCTGGTGAGAAACCAAGTTTTTACATTGTGCACTGAATTTGTGTGTTTATGAAGTTGGAGGCTGATACTGAAGGTGACATAAAGCGCTCTCCTTGTCTCTTCTGGGGAGTGTGTCATCTTACTCACAAACCTTCAGGCTTAAACTGCAAAAAACAAAGATGTGGAGAGCCTTGAATTCTACTCCTCCAGTTATTCCCAACATTTCACACCAGACAGTGCTCCAGGTTGAAAATACTTTTATCTGAAAGATACGTTGCCTGATTTTAATTAGGGTTTTTTTTTGAGGGAGACTTGGTTTTGTTTCCTTGGTTCAGTCTAATCCTGTTTCCTGTGATAAATGGCTTTCCATGTAATGGGTGCACTGATTACTCCAATGCACACATCTGCTAAAGGATGCCTTTGAAAGTCAGGCTAATTTGTTGGATAAGTGGCAGATTTCTGATTGCAATCTCTTTTCAATATGGGGATCACTTAAATAAGACAATAATCCTCTTTTTTTTTTTTTTCTCCAAGGCCTAGGTTTGGGGTTTTTTTCCATCTCTGCTTTAATAATCTTACACCAATTTTTTTTTTTCCTTCTCTCTAGGTATACTTTGGTTTCTCTTTCTTCATAAACAGTTACCAAACAAGATTACAGGGAGTTTTGTTGTGGTAGAGCTTGCATATGACATGGACACTGCTGTGATTTTAGAAACTACACTACATGGAATTACAGGATTATGTAGACTACTCTGGCTTCAAAACAAAAAAAATACATCTCTTCTGGGTTCTAAAATCCACATAAAAATGTCAGTTTTGGACATAACTATCAGAGAAATGCTTAGCTGATATTTTCAATACTTGCTCCAAAGGTTCTTGCTGCAGAGGTAGGAGAGCATTCTCCTCCTCTCTCTGGGTGTTGTGCCTGCATCTCTGTGTTGATTGTGTGCATAAGGGCACAGAGACTCAGTATGACACAGACACAATATGACATCATTGTATTCTCTAATAAATCTCAAATGCTAAGCCTTCCTTCTTTTTTTTTATTTTTTTTTCTTTAATAAACAATACTCAAACTGCTTTAATAACTTTACGGCTAAACCTGTGCCAGATGGTTTCTGGCCAGATGGCCAAATTTTTTCAGAATTTAGGGATGGAATTTTTTTTTTTCTTTAGTAACCTTTACAATCTTCTGTGTGTAGTTGTTAAGGTAAAATATGCCTGTATTTAACATAGTTTGTTTTACTTCACAAACCAGTCAGAATCTATGTTATCAAAACCACCTTTGGGTGCCTGGGAGTGGTATTAGAAGGCTTGGCTGGTACAGCTGGAGTATCAGATCCAAAAAAGTGCTTTCTTAATATTTTTTCAAGCCTTCTTCTCAAAGTTAGGTATGGCTTTTCTTCTCAAGGGTTAGGTATGAGGTGTTCCACTTTGGGGGTAAGCAAACTGAGAGGGGAAATAAGTTACACTTCAGTGTGTGTAAATGTTGTTGCACATAATGGGAGCTGGGTCTTGCAGCTCTCTGCAGTGGTGTGACCACTGTGTCAAAGAGCCTTCACATATAAATTTATCTGTATTTTTCACATTTGCATAAAACAAGTAAAATGCTACCTCTGAAGGTTTGTTTAACCAGACAGAACAGTGGATGTGGAGAAATAGGATTAACAGTGAACTGAAGACTTCCCACCTTTACTTTTGCAAATCTAGTTTTCAGAAACTGCACCTTCCTAGAGGAGACACCTCTTCACTCTTGCTGGTGCTTACATAAAAAATCTCAGGGAAGTGACTTTTGGATGAAACATGGATGTACAGTTGGGTTAAATCAATCTTTTTCTGGCTTCTTGGAAGAGCTGTGGATGGAGAGAACCTGGAGACTTTTTGTAAACTTTTCTTTCTGATGCCTTGTGGTTTGTTTTTAAAAGCAGAGCTAATTAGAATAAATAGTTGATCAGGTGTTTTCTCATTCCTGGTCATTTTAAGAAGAACAAATTGAAAGCTCTGTAGTGTTCTTTGTACTTTCTTACGAGTTATTTTGAAGGATTTTTCCATTGTACTTCTATTTTTTTCCCCCCCTTTTTTTCCATAATAAAGTTTGCATTTGGAAGTGTGTGCGGATTGGAAGTAGCAGAGTTAGCAGCCCTCTTTTCTGGCTTTCTAAAATAGTGCAAGGCACTGAGTCACTCCTTGCCACTAATAAGTTGCGTCATTTTGCCAGGATCAGAATGTTCCAGTCTCAGAGCAAATAGTTTGAAAAGTGAAAAACCAGTTGTTACCATATATGTGTGTGTTGTGTGTGTGTTCATACACACACAGAACACACACACACTCCCTCTCTCTGTCTCCCTCTCTCACATCAAAAGGTGATGATTGATCTTTCCGTGTGTGGGGCAGTGTGAATTAATAATCAGCACTTCTTTCCACTTCACCACAGGCTTCAGTTTCAGCAAGGGAGGAGATAAAAAAATACACTCTGGTGCTCATAAAGCTGAGGTTTGTAAGCATAAACGAGGAAAAACATCTGGAGATTCCTTGGAGGGGGGGAAAAAAGAACAGGTGGAGGGAATGCTAATCTTGTCAGATGAACTTCTTTCTGTGGTTTTATTTTGCACGTTTGATGTGTGATTTGTTACATCCACTCATGAAATGATTTCTGTCCTATGTGTGAGTGCTCTAAGGAAAATTCCACAAAAAGCCAGGTGTGTTCCTGCTCCTGGTTGTCTGCAGATGTTTGCTGTGCTGAGCATTTGATGTGTTGATTTGAAAACTTTATCAAACAGAAATGAAAAGCACCGTTTTTATGCTGATAGTTCTGTGTCTGTTTATCTCCATGCTTTGCCAGCAAACCTGGCCCCTTTTGCCATGAGGGTTTTGTCAGGAGAAGTCAATTATAATGTTTTAATGGCTCCACTGGTAGAAAATTCCCCTCAGATGAGAAAAACCAACTAAAGGGGGAAACCATTGGAAGGATGTGTGTGCAGGGAGCCGTGGCCAGAGAGGCTCAGGTGCTGGGGAGACCAGGAGGGGCTGGGCTAAGGTAGGGGCAAAGCCTTAGAGATTGCCCAGAGGCAGCTCTGGTTTATTCTAAATAATCACACGAAACCCCTGGCAGGGGTCTGTAAGTGCCAGCACACTGAATCTCTTCAGAAAGGAATCTGAAGATTCCTGGATCTCATTGCACTGAAGCAGTCGGAGCCCAGGACTTCAGTGGCTGGCTGGGATGCTGAGATAATTGCTAAAAGCAAATGAAGTTCTTTGTGTAAGTTTGCTGTTCCAAATAACCTTAACAGTTGATGGTTTATGATTATTAATGAATAGCAGGGAAGTCTCCAACAGGTATAATCATTATGATAATGCTGAGAGAGTCTGAAATCTGGGAAATCAATGGAGTGACAGGTTGCAGAGAAGACTGATGGTGGCTTTGGAGGACAGAAACTGAGCAAGAGGGCAGAGGTTGACATTTGTGAGGTCACTTAAAGCCATGTATTGCAGAGATCATTTTAGTCTTTGTGCTGACAGATTTTGTGTCTGGCGTTGGTTTTGCTTTCTACTTACAGAGGCTCTTTTAAAAAAACACCCCAAACATAAAAAGGCATCTGACTTGTGTGGCAGGATCATTGGAGGGTGTCTAGTGACCTGCTCCCTTAAGAAAATAGTGTAAATGCTGGATATCAAAGGAAGGTGAGGTGATAATCAGTACAGGCATTTAGAATGAAGGGGAAGAAAAATCTTTTTTCCCTCCTGTAACAGATAAAAATAGCAAACAATGGGTTTAAAACCCCCCTCAGTTTAGATAGAGACTGACTCTATGGTGAAGTTCCATGGCCACAGAGCACGTGACAGTAGGAAAGGAGTGATGCTTTTATTTCAACATCCTTGCTCTCCTGCCATAGCCTGCATGGTGTTTGTCAACCCCTCACACAAGCTGTCTGCACAAAGCTCATAAGGAACAATCCCCCCGTTTTTTTCCAGCCCAGCATGGACTACCAGCACCTATAAACTGTGCATGGAAAAGCAATTTAATGGTACATTTCTTCCCTGTGATGTCTTGAACAGCTGAGCTGCCTGGATCAGCAACAATTTGCTGTGCTTTTGTGGATCAAGGTAAGAAGTCCAGAGGGAACATGGCCTCTGAGGTGCAAGCCTTGCACAGCTATTTTGGGGCAGTTGAGGTCATCCATGCCTGATATCTTCTAGCAGAGCATCCTCCCGCCACCACAGGAGCTAGAAAATCTCTTCTTCTGTGCCAGCAAGGCTTGTCTTTGGCATTGATGCTCTGTGTAAGTTTACCTTCCATGGTAAACAAAGGATTTTGAGGAGGATAAGTCAGTTTGTCATAGTTTGAAGCCCCGAAGACTTGACAGATGGATTTAGGTTAGATATACAATGTATATTTTGTGTGGTTGTTTCATCAGGCATGTTTGCCCGCTGCCTTAGCTGAAAAAAAAAAAAAAAATTGTATGGGAAATTTCAAAACAAACACAAAAAGTTTTATAACAAAGAAATGCAGCTCCACTGTCTCAGCCAAACATGAGTTATTTTGACAGCTGCCTGAAGGAGCCATGACATCCTCAAGTTATAAAAAGAGAGAAAGAAACCTTAAAGTGGTTTAAAACCTTAGCTGAAAACTGTATATACCCGTTAATATCAAACATTTTCTTACTTGTCTTGTGAGTAAATTTTTGTTTTGTTTGTGGGTTTTGTTTTGTTGTGAGGTTTTTTCCTGGTACATTTCTCCTAGGCTATTGTCACTGAAAACTTTACTTTCAAAGGAAGACAGGTATTTCCCCATTGTTACCTTTAAGTAGGCATCAAAACTTCTAGGGGAAAATATGAAAAATGCCAAAAGATTTGCATTAGGTCACAGCTCATCATACTTTAAGTGGTTCCATGCAGAAATAAAGAACCCAAACTATGCTTTGCATTATCTAATAACATAAAAATGCATAATAGTTACTTTTAAGTATTTAAATTGTCTGGAAATAGATAAAAATTCTGCTTCATTTGTGTGCATCATGGTGTCTTGCTAGTGAGTTTTGGTCATGGGCATCTTTATATGGCAGAAAGCATTCAATTTATGGTGACAGACCATGACATGTTTGTTTTCAGCCGTTTCTTCCAGTCACACAGATTCCATTTTTTTGTTCCTTGTATAAATACGTGTTTTGCCCTGACCTCTAAGACTTTGAGCCTGCTAGAGACAAATTTTTCACAGGATGCAGAAAGGTGAAAGGAACTGATTTCCTACAGGTTATGTGAAAAGATGGATGGGAGAAGGAAAGAGAAAGGGACTCAGTTGAGTTCTGTGGGAAACTCCCTTTCAGGAGTCCCTGCTTGTGAGGGGATGATCTTTTTCCTCCAAAAGTCCAGAACCAGGGTTAAAAAGATAAATGAGACTCGCAGCTTCAGTCTTCAGAGCTGTTTATTCTATTTCTTATCTCAAGCTCTGTGCGCTGCCAAAACCTGGCTTAACGTGCCAGAAACACAGAGAAAACCCCCCCTAGACAGAAGATCCAAGGTTCTTAAAGGTTTCTAGCCCAATTAACTCTTAAAACGTGCTATGTTTGCAATTTTGTGCCAATAATCACTACCTGTTCTAAACACACAACCTGTGTCAAACCCATCCTACCAATGTCTCTGTGCCACCATCACAGCAGAAAATGGAGCAGAAGCAGAAGATGAGACATCGCCCAAAATTCTCCATCTTGCTCTCATCTGCCTCCATACTAAAAACCCAAAACTACAAATTTTCACCCTATGACAAACTGAACTACTATTTCTTCCAAGCCTTCATTGCTTTCAACTCATCTCTGAGTGTTGAAAGTTTTTCCCATACACTAAGGCCAAAGGCAGTGCCTTCCTGGGATCCCAGCTGGGGTCTCGGACCCCCTAGGGCAGCATGAGGAGTTTTCCACATGCCCTGGACTCCAACAGAGTTCCCTCCATTTTGCAGCTGAAGGGAAAAGACTGAGATGACTTCATCCTGAATTTCACATGGAAATATCTGTATGGGCTGGGCACGCACGTGTACTGTGGCCATGGAGTCAAGGCTTGGGCTTTCCCACTGGCACAAGGACAAGAGATTGCTCACAGGTTTCCCTAGGGAAGCCCTCTCTCTTAACGTTGAGGAGAGCTACTTGAGCAGGCTGAAATGTTATGCTGAGAGACAGAAAGCCAGGTCCTCCTTCTGAAGAAGAACAGCACTGGAAAATGGTGAAGTTGTGCAGAATCCCACGTGGCTGTTGCTGAGCTTGCAGGAAGCACTCGCAGTGTTATCATTGTAGTGGATATACACACTTGACCCAAAAAAAAATATTTGTTTTCAGAGAGTATCCTTGCAGTGTCTTTGTGGCAAAGTGCAGGAAGTTATTTATTGTACAGCTGGTTTAAATTGAAACTTTTGAGTATAATGGGACAGCTCTCCATCTCATCCCATCCCCCTCCTAAAGTTTTCATGCGAGAGCACATTTTCCATGACTGTTATTGTTTGAACATCAGGATATTGCATAAGCCTCTCTTGAGGAAAATAGAATATACAGAAGCAGAGGATGACCTATGCCCACCCACAAGGGCTGCTAAATGCAGCTTCACGTATAGTGTCAATCATGAAGAACATCAGAAGGGAAAAAAAAAAACCCAAAACGTGTGGGCATTTGAATGTTTTAATTAGTGAATGTTTTAATATTCACATCCAGGTTCTCAGGCTGTTTCTGCAGTGACTATCTGCAGGATGTGGGTGTATCTCCTAACCTCTCTGTTCCTCTCTCTGCTGATTTGGAATAGAGCTCTCCTTTCTCCTCATGGTAAACTGCAACACAGGGTTTGGGGTTCTGTTGTTTTTGTTTGGTTTTTTAAAGATTTCTTTCCCTATAGAATTTTAGACTCAGCAGTCTTAAAGAAAAATGTAAATAAACAGGCTAAGGTGTTAGCTTGTGCAAGTTACAGAGTTTACTTTGGAGAAGTAGCTTTGGTGGCAGAATTATATGACAGGTTTCATCCTAGAGAGGGAAGGATTAATGCCTGGTAAATTTACGTAACTGCTGCTGAGGAGGAGAATTCCTGGGTCACCCAGCGTTCCTGTCAAAACAATCTGGAGTTTTGAGCATTGCACAAATTGAGGAAATCCAGCTCAGTGTTGTGGTTAAAGTCAGTGGCCCAGCTCATTCCAATGTTGAGACAAGTACCTTAGGGTTCCTCTGAATCCAGGATTCAATTTGTGAAGTCTTTTACAGACTGCTTGTGCTTGATTTCCCTTTGCTGCCTGGAAAATCACCATCCCTGGCTTGAATGAAACAATGCTTGAAGAGCCTGTAGTAGTGCTGGAAGTGTGCAGGACAGGAGAGCAGGTTGTGGCTTCTGATCTCTGTATGGCCAGACCAGTGGAGAAGGTAAATAAAAATGTTCTTTGCATGTTAGATGTGCATTGAGTCCCTCAGAGTGGAAATGAGGAGTCTGTGTCTGCAACATTATCTTATCTGTTGGAGACTGCCAACTGACAAATTGAGGGAAGATTGTCTCTTCTTCTGTTTGAAAGGGATTTCCCCTTAAGAGAATGTCTGACTGCCAGGCAGAAAGAGGAGTAGCCCTGATGGGTACTATCTGGTACTATAAATCATTTACTTGAGATAAAATTTTGATAAGCATTATAGAGAAATGACCTCACTGTTTTATTATTTCAGTTGATGTGAGCTGTCACTCTGTGTTTATTGCCCCCATCATTAAAGTTTATGGAAGTTCCCCAAAGGGATGCCCTTGAATCTGGGACTTAATGACTTCTCCCTCTCCTGGAATTACAGCTTCTAATTGGAGCAGCTTGGATTCATATGTCACTTTTATGCATGAGTAATCATATACAACCTTCATGTATCAGAACTCAGATCTACAGAACTACAGTGTTAAAAGCCAAGAAACTCTAGGCCAATGACACATCTTAAAGCTTTGAGACGGATTTAAAAATCATGATAATAAATGTTCTGAAGTTATTAGGAAAAGGTTTCTCACCCAGAGGATGGTTTGGCACTGAACAGGCTCCCCAGGGAAATGGTCACAAGCCCCAAGCTTGGCAGAGTTCAAGAAGTATTTGGACAATTCTCTCAGGCACATGGTGGGATTTTTGAGGTGTCCTGTGCCAGGCCAGGAGCTGGACTTCAGTGATCCTTAGTGGTACCTTCCAACTTGTAATTTATCATTCTATTAAAAAAGGAAAAAAAAAAAAAAAAAGGGGGAGGGAAAAAACCCCAAAACAACCACACACCAAACACCAAATCATTAGGGTTTGGGAGTTTCAAGCTCTCTTTCCACCCCTCACAGGTATAACTAGTGGATTTGGTCTGATTTGCTTTATGTTCCCCTCCAAGTGTAAGGGAAGACATTGATGTAGTTCTGAGATGGCCACTGATGGGTATTTTCGAGAGAACCTCAGCTATTGTAAAACTTATCAGGCTTGCAAGCACTGAAAGCTGAATTATTTAAGAAATGTTCACCTTGATCTCAGATTGCATTTCACGGCCAAAAAGATGCAGACCTGAGTTTCATTGGTGGTTACTCAAAGAATGGAGAAGATCTTGATGAGACTGGTTTGCATCCATTCCACACGAAAATAGAAAATGCCTCATTTCAAATGGCAGCAAGTCAGGAAATGGAGGGGTTTAAATCAAATTGCATCCTGCTTCATTCACAGGGCCAGGTTCTGAAAATGTGAGGGAAGCCTAAAAAACCTGAAGTAAATTAAAGGTCTCCCATTAGAAAACCACCACAGCAGAAGTGTGAACACTGACATTTCTGTCCTTAGGCGCCGTTGGAATTCTTGAAGGTGCAGAGCCTGTGGCAGTGTCTGTGAAGGTTACACAGAAGTGCATGGATGCTGTGCTTCTGGAGATCACGGAGTGTTCAGCTGGCACAGCTCCATTCCCAATCTGCTCTCATGAGGTTTGCTTGGAATATTGTGGTTCAGGCCTTGCTTGCTTTTATTCTGGATTATGTTAAAATTTCCAGTACAAAACAAGCAAACAATTATAACAGATTCTCCTTATGTTTCTGCAGAGGTATTTAAGTTTTGTGTGAAGGTGGGGAGGGGGGGCTCAAAAAATTGCTAATTTAGCTTTCCATATTTCCTCTATTTCATGTTGTTATTTTTTTTTAATTATTTTTTTTTTTAATGTGACTGCTTTGATGGCAAGCTTTATGGGGAACACCAGGTCTTTATCTCTGCCAAGCACGTGGTGTACACCTTGTACACTAGTAAGAATCATTAACTTGCATGTATTGTAAAACAGGTTATCTTGGACACAAATAGGTGAGCAGTCAGAGGGATGGAAACACTGCAAAAGAGTGTGTTAAGTAGGTGGTTGATAATCCTTTTTATCGAGGTGATTGAGTAAAAACACTGCATACTTTGGCCTTAAACCAGATGAGCTCTTAAGAGCTCTTAAGTGTGTTGAAGTGTTGAGCCCAGCAGTAAAAAGTGAGGGCCTGCAGTGATTTCAGTGAGCTTTGTTTGCTGGCTGGCTTTTGAGCACCTGTTGGCGTGGATTTGTGGAATGTGGCTGTGACCCTCCTTGGGCAGAGCCCATGGAGGGGAAATTGCAAGCCCCAGCTCAGCTCTTGGCTCTGTTTACCTTTCTGACACTGGCCTGTTTGGCATATCCTAAAAGGATTTCTTGCTTTGTTTTCATGTTTTCACTTGAATAAATCAGTCCTGGAAGTGGTGAAACAGTTTGGTTGTTGCAGACAGGGGACACATTTCTGGTTGTGCTCCTGTGGAATTCCACAAGTGGTGATGTTGAGCCAGATGTTTCCAAGTGTGTCCTTCTGGTAGGTCAGGGGATCTTCCCATGTGCTCAGTTTGTACCAAAGTTACTCATTCCCAGATGCTCTCTTAAAAGCATTCCTGTAATTTGTGACCTCATATGTGCCTGTATCAGCTATCTCAGTTTAAAAACCCAAGAGGTTGAACATTTAGACTTTGCCACTTATGCTTCCTTGAAAAATAAATTATTTTGCTGTAATGGGTATTGGTGAAATGGCTTGTTGAAAAAAACCCAAACCAAACAACTTCGATTTTCATGGTGATTTGTCTGTTGGTTTGTTATGACAGCACATGTGTAATACTGTGCATATAAGCTAAGAAAAAGCAAATATGGGGTTTCTTACCCTAGAAATAATTGAACTGAGAAGTATGCAGAGCACTGGAAATTTAATGGGAGACAAAGAAACAAATACAGTAGGCTACAGTGAAAAACCTCCTTCCTGTTTTCATAATTTTATTATTTGTTCAGTAATGGAAACATGATGTGGGTAAGTTTCCCAGAAAATCTCCAATTTCCTCACAGGCTTTCTGTGAGGTAACTCAGAGACTTGTCAAAATCTGACCTATTTTCACGCTGCTGTTTACATGTAGTCCTAAGCTGCTTCTCACTAAAAGAAGTTGTTTGGCTTTGAGACCTGATGAATTGAAAAAAAAAAATAAATAAATAAAATAGTAAAGTTGGACTTGCTAACTTCGCTGCTTGAGGAAAGTAAACCTGTCATGAACAGCATGATGTCTGTTTTGGTTTTGTGTATATATAAACCAGATACAAGAAACGACTAAACTTCATCACCTCCTTTTCAATAAAGGACTCTAGCCAACCAAAGAATGTAATGATGTAAAAGAAGGAAAAATTACTTAGTGTGGGGTAGTTCTTCATGGCTTGGTGGCAGTAATTAGTAATATGGGGGGAAAGTACAAAGTGTCCTAACTCAGAAGCTGCAGTTTTGTAAGAGAAGACAGAGGCGCTCAGTGAAAAAGGGGAGACAGCACTAAAACGCTCAGTGAACAATTGGCGATTTATCCAAGTTTTCTCCTCAGCAACCATTTGGTAATTTTCCACAGCCATGAGCTGGCACTCTTAGGTCTGAGTGTCCCAAGCATTTTCCAGCATGCTGTACATGACACATGGCTGGGTGCAGAGCTGGCAGCCTCCTGCCGGGCTTCTGCGGCCGCTTCCACTCAAAAAAAAATGCAGGCAAACCACAAAGGTGGGAAAAACCCACGAGGAGCAGATTCTGTTGCTGTTGGAAGCTTATCGAGTTGGGTGTTTAACTCCTTTGGTCAGTGTCCCTTCGTTTGATTGTAAGGGGTTGGTGTTGGTTATGTCAGTGGATATAGGAGCAGAGTCAGCTGCTGTAAAATTGGTCTGGTGTTTATTGCAACTAAATATTGGGAAGTTGGACAAGATGACCTCCTGAGTTCCCTTGCTGTGTATCTGTGAGCTGTCTTTGAAGCTACAGAATATTTGCAAGCATTAAGAAAGCCTGTTGGTGGCAGCTAAAAAGGGTAAATGGCCCTGTTTACTGGCATTTTCATTATGGTGAAGCACTAGGAAATTGTCTCCCTTCTCTGGTAGTGCCCCTACGCTGTGAGTGTTACTCCTTTGTGACTGGTTAGTTATGTTCCAGTAGGTTACTGGTGGATCCCTTCTTTCCAGAGCTTAGACCTTCTCACTACTGTGTCAGCTTTACCTGCTGCTCTTGCTTAGGAGAGGGGGGGAACGTGTTGCAGGTGTGTGTCAGAAAACCTCCTTCTAAAAACCACGGATTCATTTCATTTTATTGCAAATCAGAAGTCCTCTAGGAAAGGTAGTCTGAGTATCTTGCAGAGCGTGCTGTGAGTCTGTGGGGAGTACAGAGAAGGAAATGCAGAATGGAAGCAGACAAGGTTCTGGTTGGTTTGATGACAACTGAAATGGCCATCAAAGGTTTTGTTTTTTCCATGACTAAAGTACGTACCAGGGCTGTCACATAAACATGTGATGTGAGGGAGTCTGTGAGCTACAGCTGTTAGATCCAGAGGCTTGAAAAGGCAGAACTGGTAATTGATTTTGCATGTGTTTTTTTT
>VWYO01012018.1:14777-55425 GCA_013400275.1 Rhadina sibilatrix | reverse complement strand
AGCTCCCTTAGCTCTTTGTATGTAGGTTAAATGTGTTTGAGTGGGTCCCTGAGCTCTCCTGTGCTTGCCAGTGATTTTTCAGAATGTTATGAGAATGGGAGAGGCAGTTCACTAGGATTTTTACTTGTGTGAGTTAAGGTTTCAATGAAGAGCAGGGATAAGAGAGAGGGATGCTTGTTATGATGACAGTGACTTCTTACAAATGGACTCCGGTGATGTCTTGCAATAAATTCAGGGAGCTCTTCCTCTGCTCAGTGTTGATGCTGTTTGATGATCAGACAACATGAGGGGAATAGAAGAGGAAAACCAGAGAGATTACAGCAGGATGTATGGACACTAAAACTGTCCTACGTTGTGATTTCCTGGGGATGATAGGTTAGCCTCTCCTTCCTTCTTGCACTTTATCTAATCTGGATTGAAATAAAGTCACAGATGTGGAATCTGCACTGTACTCTGTAAACTCTTGAGAGCCACTCCATGAAGTGCCCAGGGCGGTGGCTTGGTCTGACACCTCTCTTGTGCTGCTGTCTCTGGCTCAGAGGGGGTGTGCAGCCACAGGAGAGGAAAGAAAATAGGTGTTTGTTGAAGAAAAGCTGGAAAAAAAAATCACTGTATTTCTAAGTATCTTGTGAGATTGCTTGAAAACAGTTGAACACATTTTTTAAATGGGTTTGATGGCCTACTTGCAAACCACAGGTTTGAAATATTTTTGCTTCATCTCAGACAACTGGAGATGTGGCAAACTAAATACACAAGAGGATCAATTGGCCAAGACTTGAGATCATTATAAATTTGATTATATTTTTCTTTGTACCACAAGGACGTTAGTCTTTTTGTTTGGGTGCTGGGTTTTTTTACTCTTTTGGGGTTTTTTAAAATCTGTTCAAATATGTAAATAAAAAATTCCTGCAGCACATGAAGTATTTCATCTTTTTACTGGGCTCATTTTTCCTCTGCCTATAGATATAAATAGAATAATGACGTCTTACTCTCTGGGCTTGGTGCATCATTCATACAGTACATCTCCTTTCTAGGTCACAAAGCTTTCCCACATACACTTTTTCATTAAACACTCTGACAATGCTCAAGAACACAGGATTTTTTTTTTTGCATCTGAAAGCAGTGCCTCATTGCAGGCTGGCAGTAGGGTACAAAATAATGAAAATGCATCATTGATTCAGAGTTGCAAGATATCCTGATTTCTGCAAAAATATGCTTACTCTTAGGAGTGACTCACAGATAGACCATGGTGAGTTTGAAGGGGCTGTTCAATTTTATTTGTCCTGTGGTTGTTCTTGGGAAGTTTTATTGAAGGGTGTGGTAGATATTACACAAGACCAATGAGTATATGGTAGAGTTGTCCTCAAAGTGAATTTTCATGAGGAAATCATGATATTAGCTTTTATTTTATACACTCAGAACACAAATATGCACATATGACTCCAGTGTAGTTGATGGGATTTTTTGGTAGCTGAGAAAAGGATGGCTAATGGTTGTGTCCTAGTGGGTCTCCTCACTGACCAGAGAAAGACATCTGTAGTTTGCAACCCTTCCTGTGCCCTGGCTGCTCCATAATCCAGCAGAAACGCTCAGCTTTCCAGTAGGTTGTTGGCATTTCTCCAAGCAAGAGATTAAATCACTCCAAGTCCTCTTTTAGTGAGGACTTCATAATGAAGTTGTTTCAGTAAGAATGCTTTTTTCCTTGTATTTCCTATTGACATCTGATTCTTCTTAGAGCAGGGGGGTTGGACTGGATGACCTCTGGAGGTCCCTGCCAATCAAAATCATTCTGTGATGCTTTTTGTGTAGGCAAACTAGAGATGCCTGAATAGGGCGGGAGCACTGTGTGTATCTTAAACCTCAAGTATAAAGCACAGTGATGCAAAAGTCTATGATCCAAGACTAAAAGCTGGAAATTTTACTCAATCATGTCATCCACATCTTTGAGGAGGGCAAACAGGAGCTGATTTTAACCTGTGACTTAGTCCAGGCAGTTCTGCTGAACAGAGATTGAAGTGGTGCTGAGATTTCAAAGGCATCAGTTTTACATGACAAGTGTCGTTTTGAGTAATGTGGTGCCACTTTAGTACATGATCTAGACACTGTTTTCATCACAGAAGATTTTCCTGTGCCACAGTATACTTGAAAAGTGATTTATAACTTGGTAAGTACTTGTAGCCTTGTAATCTTCTTAAGAAACTTGACTCTCACTTTCCCAAAGAAGACGTTTTTAGCTCTCAGCATTTTTAGTTGTTGATTATTTTTTTCCACCACCACCCCCATGCTAGCTGCAGAGTAAAGTAATTTCATTGTGGTTTTTAAACAGATGTACTTGGAAGAAAACCTGGCTAGAAATAACACATCAAAAGACAATTACCATTTTGTTATACATTCATTATGTAGCAGCCTCTTTCTTGTCTTACCCCTTGTTTGTCAGCTGACAACTTCTTCAGGTTTCCTTTTAGAGGTGTTCCATTTTGGGCAACAAACAAAGACAGAAAAACTACGTGTGTGTGTTATTTCCTTTTTTAGCAGGAAATCAATGGGAATATACATTACCCAGAGTAAGAGAGCAGCTGTTCTAAAGCAAGGTCCTGACACACAAACATTGTAATGACGTACAAAGACTAATGTATGTACACACAGAGAAATGCTCTGTGGGTTTCCCCCCACCCAGGGTCTAGAGGAAAACAAGCAAACAAAAACAAAACAAAGACAAAAAAACCCAACCAACCAACCCACCTGTTTGTTACCATAATCACTGTTTATAATGACAGCATTTGCCAAAGAGTTCCCACTCTGCACTTCCTTTAGCTTGGTGCTGCAAAGCCCTCTGCCTTTTAGCTTCTGGTAAGCTTTTTGCTCCAGCAGAGATCAGCTACAAAGGATTTGGTTTGTACTTTTTTTTTTTTTTCCTTTCAGCCATGAAAATCAATAACAGAGCTTCCCTGTTTTAGTGATGTAGGATCCTAATCGGAGCACACACTTTATTCTTAAGAGGAAACCATTGTGGTAATTTGCTGGCAAATACTCTGAGGCAATCAGCAAAGTACTCCTATGATTTCTGCTAACCCAAAGGAAACCACAAGCCAGTCTGTCTTGGGTAGTTCCTGTGATTTTTCTCATACCAACAGCTGATGCCTTTTTTTTGTCCTTTTCCTGTGATGCTACAGCTACTTCACTTGGACAGCCTGGTGCCTGCAGACCAAGCATTCATGTTGGCTTACGTGAGAAACCAGTCTCTGCAGATACATTTTGGTGTATTGGAAAGTTATCTGATCCTTGGCTTTCCATCTTCCTCACTAAACGTGCAGGTCAAATTCGTTCATTTTTTTACAGTACTTGCCCTGACTTGAAGACTGGTGGCATTTCCAGAGATTCTGAAGCTGCAGCTTGTATTTTTTAAGGAAAAAAAAAAAATCTTATCACTGTGGTTTTTTAATATTAGTTTCTTTCAGCAATACATAAGCTATTTAATACCAAGATTCTTAGGCTATGTAGTACAGTGGTATGATGCTGCCTTGTTTAACATCCAGATGTATGACCAGTGTAGATGTCTGGACCTTACTGCCTAATATGAGAGGTTTTCCAGATGGCTTTGAAGGACTGGGCAATTTTCTTAATATGGGATGATCTGAATGCCTTTGGGAGGGTTTGCATGTGCAGGCAATTCTAGCAGTGGTAAAAGATGAGCCACGCATTCTGCTAATGGAACTGCACCGTGCCAGCTGGAGCTGGAACACCTGGGAGACTCAGCCACTCCTGTGAAGCTAAAAAAAGCAGTTCCTGTCGTGTAGAAATGATTGCTGGCGTTTTCTTTTGCCTCTTGAGTGCCAACACCAAGGGTAGCCATGTTCAGCTGGGGGACTTATTTTGATTCTCAAACTTTGCACGTACCTCTCTGTGTCTAGGAAGACCCTTGTTGTCAGGAGTGCACAAGTGGCCTTCACTCAGTGGCAGTGTTTTTCTTGTTAAGTACGCTGGAAGCACGGATTATTTAACTGGGTTCATTCACCTGTGCTGATTTTGAAGGCAAGCAAAATGCCATCATCTTCCTCCTTTGGAAGTGCTTTGGCTCTCCATTCTCTTTTGGCTCCCAGAAGAGGGATTTTTCTGCTTACAGAGGGGATTTCTACAATCACTGAATCCATTTTCCAGACATTCCAGTGTACTCTTCCCTAATGCTTTGAGTGCATGAACAAAATAATGCACTTTGGAGAGCATTTTAAACAGATATTCACCTTCACTCCTCTGTAAATTATTGTGTCCTTGTTGTAATGCAAGCAAGCCAGTTTTTCTTGTAAACAGGAATTTATTAATTACTCAGTCAAGTTCAAATTCTTTTCCCCACCTATTTATTTTCCCTTTATGTTGGAGGGGGAAAATAAATGTGAAGGCCACATGGATTAAAGCGCTGCAGTCAAGGGAAGTGGAACTGGCTTGGAAGCAGATACTTCATTTATACAGAATGATGAAACTTTTTTTCTAACAAGGTAGAGACAGGTATGTTTCTTTCCTGAATGAGGATAACTTGCTTCCTTATTCCTGTAGTTCTTTGTGGTGGTCTGACAAAATACCCAGAAACTGAGTTTCTCAAAGTACGGTTTTCAAGGTGCTTAGCTGGCTGTGGTTTCATAGTTACTTTAAGTTCAGGTGGCTGTTGACAGAGTAATAGGGATTTCTAACCATTTTTATCCACTTTATACCAGCACTGCTATTAAATCAGTTGCATAGCAAGCTGTCAGGAACTGACCCTGCTGAAAATGGGATTTTGTGTTGTTTGGTTTGGTTTGTTTTTGTTGTTTTTAGTTGGGGGTTTTTCGTTATCCTTTGATTGTTTTAGTTTTTGTCACGAGCCTGAAAATGAATTTGACTTATATACTCACACAACAGCAACCAATGTGTTCATTGAGCTACATTTGATCACTGCAGAATTCCAGCAGGCTCTGCCTATTGATGCACTGGCAACATCAAATTGTTTAGTGACTGACCACTGACTTTCCCTGTGGCCCTTAAATTTTAGGCTTGCTTCTGTCTTGGTTTTTATGTAATGCCTGGAAGTTGAGATGAACCTTTCAAGGAGGTGTTTTTCATCAGTGTCACCTTAACAGTTTCTTTATGGTTCTACAAAGAGTTAGACGTTGGCAGTGAGAAGAACTGATCTGAGGGTTAGGAGTTCCCTAAGCAAGGGGCTTTTTGTTTTGTTTTGGTTTTTTTTTGGTTTTTTTTGGAAGAAAATACATGTCATTGAGGAACTAGTGGCTGTATTCATCTTTGTTCTTCACTCTGCCTTACAGAGAAGCCAGTGAGTTCTGTGGATGCTCAGCATCCATGAAATCTGGCTTGCTTAACAATAATGATTCTTAAATGTAATATACCAGAGGTCCAGCTGAAGTGCACGCTGTTACTCTAACCAAAACTCTGAGCATTCAGAAAACCTCTATAAATGGGAGGTTCAGCACCTGCAGATTTCATGTTTGGACCTCAGGGGCTCCCATTTTTATTTCATCCCATTATTTTTAATTTTTCTTCCATTGGCTTAAGTCCCTGTTGCGTTCCTGTTGAAGCAATATTACATAAAGGCTTAAGTTTAGAGTTTCATGCCTACTGCTTTTTTCCCCATCATACTTACAGGGATTCTTTTAATTTTTCATAAACCAAGAATTTCAGGCTATTAGAGGTAAAAATGCTGCTCTGTGGAGTGTTTGAAATCAAAGTAGCAGCATGCATGGAAAGGTAGGGTTAGAACCACTGGTCTAACATGTTGGTGAATCAAGCCTGGTATTCTTTTTTTTTTTTTTTATTTTTCCCCCCCCCCACCATTTGCCTCTTGTATACACCCCTTGTAACCGTGGTATTTGATAGGGATTTGCAAAAATTCCATCTTGGGCTTCCAAAGAAATCTGGAGAGCCTAGAGAGACCCTAACATGAGGCAGTGTGAGTGAAACAATGCGAGATGGGGTGGGGTTTTGTCTCCCTATTGACTGTCCTAAATGGAGCGAGCACTGATGAATTGAAGGCTAATTTGCCATGTCATGACTCAGTCACTGCCCTGGAACTTGGCTCTGGCTGCCAGAAACTCTTCTGTTTGTGTCTATTTTAGCATGGCCCAGCCAGTTGTCTCAATGTCACTGCTGGATTTAGAAGTGGGTGGCCAGTGGAAGATGACTTTTTGCTGGTCCAGCTCACTCGTAGCACGGAGCATTTACCATGGGGTGCAGAAGGTGGGAAGCCACACTCCTGCTGCAGCCAGTGACCTTTCCCAAGAGAGTGCCAGCTTTGGGTGGGCTCCTGGGGAGAGCCATGCACTCCCTTGGGGCAGAGGGGTAAGTGAAAGGAGCTGGGGAGCCCTGTCCTGTCAGCCACTTCTGCCAGTCCCTCAGCTCTCAACGGCGCTCCTGGCACATTGTCTGCAGGAAGCACTGTGTGGCACAAGGAAAACAAACCAGTTGTGCCTGTGTGTCCAGGCATCTCTGCTCCTGCAGCAGCTGTCTTACTGGAGGAAGGTGGTTTTTCACTTCTCCATGACAATTTAAAGAGAGGCTTCAAATGGCAGGGCTTGGATGGGTGTCTCTCAGGTTGTGCTGCATGCCTTTTCACCGGGGCGGAAAATTGTGCCTGCCATCCCTGGTAGGACCCACAGACTTTACTCTAAAATCTTTCCAACCTCTGGGGTAGTGAAATATAACCTAGTTGAATCCTGAAGAAAAAGGCAGATACAAAGCAGGATGTAGAGTTTAGTCTCCCTTTGCCAGCTCCTGAGTAGAGCAGCTTTGTTTTGTGCATTCAGAAAAAGCCCCAAGATCCACGTGCCACCTCACTTTGACTCCTGTTGCTTTCCCTAACTTAACAGCAATGAAACAAGAGATATTTTTATTGTAGATGATGGAAGAAAAAGACTTTCTTTTACTTTGATCCTTATCACTCAGATTCTTTTCCATACTTTGCTCCAAGGAATAACATGAATTACCTCAAAGTGGGGAAGAGTTCCATTAATTAGTTGTTGATAGCATTTTACTATTTCATGCCTTCTCAAGATACTAGCTTCAAATGTATAACCTTTGTTTGTTCCTATAACAGAAATTCGATCATGGGATTCAGTATTTAGGAAAAATGATAAAAATCTGTAACAAGATAGTTACAGAATTAATTGATGTGAATATTTTGCTCAAAACAGTGACACTTGATACCATGCCTTGGGCAATAAGGGCCAAATATAGAGGAACTTCCTGATTCTTAATTTCAGTATTTTATTATTTGAAACAAGGTTTACACTTTGATTCATTACTAAGTTTTCTTAGTCACAAGCAGATTGACTTTCCATTCTGATCTGGAAGATATAGCTTAAAGAAATACCCCAAATTCTGCTATTTTGTGTATCCTAAGTCAACTGGAATATTACTTTTTGTGATTGTTATAACAAAAAAGAAAAAAAGGCCAAGAAATGCAGGTTTCTGCTAGAACATGTTCTATTTTTCTCATAGGCTCTTAATACTGGATTCCAACATTTTATGCCTTCTTTGTGGTTTTTTTTGTACTTTTTTCTTGTCCTGAGGAATGGCAGATAATCCCAATGCATTTAAAAATCTATCAAAAAGTATTTTATGCTCTTAAACATTATTGTATGGAAAAAGAAAACATTGTATGGTAAAGGAAAACATTTGGATAAGTGAGCAGGTCTGGTTTTTGTGAGGATCCAAATCTGTAGCCATTAAGTGACATGCTCGTGTTCTTAGGTCACAGCCTGTGTTACATGAGAAAACAGTATCACATTACACTCTTACCTTCTTTTGGGCATGTGAGGATATTTTTAACAATTCTGTACTAAAACAAATTCAGAAAAAGCCCTTTTTATGGAAGAAGACATCAACAGCTCGTTGTTTTAGCTTTTGACTTACTAGTCTGGTTAAAATACAATTTCCTAGTAGTCAGAAGTCCTGTTCTTCATTTTATGCCTTTGTTTTAAACAATGGGAATTCTTCTAAATCAGTGCCTGCTAACTAAGCAAGCTTGTAACCGTTCACCTTTGGGAAAACCTGAGAAATAAGAAATGTACATAAGAAATTTCTATTGTAGAGCTAGAAGGTCCTTTGGAGAGTTAAATTCAACTGGATTTTTTTGAAGTAGATTTTAAAGTCACTCCACTTTCTTGTATTTTGGCAGTAGTTTTTGTCTTAGGTCAGATATTTTTTAAAAAGTCAGTTTTTGTGCCAGTAAGCAGAAAATTAGTTACTTCATGTAAGATTTACCACAGTGTTCTTCATTAAAGTCAACAGAATGGCTCTTTCAGTACCAATTCTTCATTACTCTGTTGATATATATATATATACACACACACACTACAAAACAGGCAGAATATTGTCACCACATCTGTAAAATACAGGCCTGTATAACTTATCCTTAAGACATACAAGCAAAAGAGTGGTATAGGCAAGCTAAACATTGGATTGAAAGAAGCTGAAACATTTAGACTGCTTATTTATAATGTATTTTTTTCTGTGTTCCAGGACTGCTTTTTGACATCCCCATTATTACCCTGTCACTGACTTTTTAATTAGGTTGTGCACATGTGCTTTTTGTCGTAGGTGGCTGATAAATATTGTCTTGCTTACTTTGAAGAGTTAAGCTAATTTCTAAACTTGCAGCCACCCATCTTGGCGTGACTATTTTGTATTCTGCAACCAGCAGATGCAAAAGGGAGAGCAGCTTTTCCTCAGGGCCGCTGCTTTCTCTTCTCTCCCTGACTGGGATTTTCCTTGAGATGTTTCTTTGGCATCAGGGCTCCTGTTGTGCCCTGAAAGGCAGGAGCTGTGCAGGGCTGAGTGAGGAGCCAAGCCTGTTTTCACAGGGCTGGGAAGCTCTGCAAGGGCAGCTCTGTGCCTGGCTGTGAAACCTGCCCCACTCTGACAATCACAACAGAACTTTTCCCTTTTCATCTTTGCTGAAAAAAAAGGTTTAGCCTCCTCCTGGTTTCAGGCAGGCTTTGGCAAAGGACTGGTTTTTATTTGTGGTTTTATGCTGGTTCTGACTAGAGCTCTCTTCATTGCTATGCGGTTCTAGCAATCAAATTTCAATTTGTTCTGTTGGCAAATGTGTAAGGCACAAGAGAGATTTTCTGGGTATGTGAACAGAAATATGTTGTTTGCCTTTATTTCTTAAATCCTTGGCATGATTTTTCTGTATCTCTAAACTTGTTTCCCATATACCCTCTCTGTGTATATGTTGATTGAGTTCATCTTTTTGCTTGCCATAAATTGTATTTCTGTGTGTCTTGCATCACTTAGCAATGACAAACGTTGTTTTATTTTGGTTTAAGCTCCCTTTGTTCTTAAAAGAGAGGTTATAAAACCCACTTATGAACCCTGGGGTAGAGAAGGATGATTATCAAAGAAAACATGAAATTTTAGAGGTCAATGAGACAGTCTGTATGTCTGTTAGGTAAGGATTGCAACATATAATATGTACTCTTCTCCTGTGATTTCCACATTCCTACCAGAAAAAAACCAGCATCTTCTGTGATGTTGTTTGGTCTAAAAAAATGTGGATCTTTACTGCCTGTCTTTTAATGTAGAAGTGAATTAATCCTGTTAGTCTTAATGGCTGGGAGCCCTTCACTCCCAAATTTGTGAAGACTGTTACACTCATGTACAGCACTTTGCTCCATTAACTCAGGAACTGTTTGCAGTAAGGAGGCATTGTAAAAACATTTGTAGAATGTGGATCTTTTATTTGAGGATCAGTAAGGGCTGATGTTTTTATAGCTGGTTTTTGCAGACTTTTCAAACCATATTTTGCAGGATTGGAGGAAGATTGTGAAATGGCTTAGAGAGAGAACATGCTCGAAGTAAACATCACAACACACTTGGGTTATCCACATTAATAGAAATATTTAACAGATTGAGGAGACTTCAGCGTCCTGTAACAGCAATGATATGTTATATTTCAGGATCCCAAGGCATGTTACAGTCATTAATTAACTGGAAACAATAACTTCCTTTGATGACAAGTAGTGTTTCCTCCTGATGAGACACAGAGGATTAGATGCCTATCTCAAAGCAAAAACATACTGCTCTTAAAAGAGATTTTTATAAGTGCCTATTCTTTTCCATTTTCACTCGCTTTCATGTAAGGGTGCATATCACATCACCTCATTGTGTGTTTAATTGCTTAATTGCATCCTACTCTTCCTCTGCCTTGATGCTAGTGGAGGAGTAAATCACTTTGCCCAGAGGGCAGGCAAATATTCTGCTGGTGTGAGTGAAAATTCAGTACAATGTTATTTTAACAAAAAAAACAAAAAACAAACCCTGAAAGCAGGCACTCTTGTAAGGAGTGAATGTTCATGGAAAATGCAACTTTTCTCTTGTAAGTTCTTTTTTAATATATATGTACATTCATTAGCATATAGTAGCTTTTAGCCTAAAGGAAGGCTGCCAGCTCAAGTGGAAGAAGATAATGTGAAATAAAAAACCCCAGCTGATGAAGGTTTTGTTGGGAAGAGAAAGATGATGCTCCTTTCTCCCAGCATACTCTTAATGCTGCCTTTTATCTCATGTGACCCCAGGTCTAGTTCTTCTTCCTTTGCAACTGAAAGTTTAACTAAACAGACAATAAAATGTTGTAATTCTCAGCCTAACACAGGCTGGTCTCACAAGCAGGAAGGAGCCAACGCAGTGCAGCAAGAAGCAAACCCACTGCAGCTCCCCTTTCCCTCCTCTCTCTGCAGAGCACAGATGGTTTTCGTGATTTGCTTATTTTAATAGGCCTTCATGGGATGCAGGAGGAATGTTCCAGCTGAGGAAAGCCAGTGTAGTAACACCATGAATCAGTGTGCCAGACTGATCTGCTCGCTTCCCAGGAAAAAAAGAAAATAAAATGCAATCAGTAAGTCGTTCTGGTTTAGGCTGGATAAAACAACGGCTGCTCCAGGGGCTGATAAAGTTTGGAGGCCTCTTTAAAAGGCCCGTTTGAAAATTTGTTTTCTCAAATGATGTCCAAATACTCCCTGTGAGCTCCCAGTCCCACCCTTCTGTCCAGTGCTGAGCCCTGTGCTGTTATGCAATGCAGCCTTTGAAAACTGCACTCTGTTCTTAGCAGACACCAACCTGGATGTCAGAGGGCCGGGGTGGGCTTGTTTTTCCTGTCCTTGTAGCTGTTTGTAAACAAATTACTCTGAAAATCACCTGTTCTGTGGGGGAATGATGTGAAAGATGAGTTGTTGTTGTTGCTGTTGTTGTTCCCTTGCCTTTCTGGTTTTTTGTTGTTTTGTTGGTTTTTTTTCCTCCCCCCTAATCAGAACCACTCAGTAAGCTTTCATTTTTGGTTCAGGTTTTCACAAGAACGTGTAAGGAGTGCCTTTGCTGAATAGGCTGATGCCAGCTGAGTTGTTCATCAGAGTGAAGTGCTACATGCACAGAATGATCCATCTCACATCATAAGACAGAGAAATGAAAATTGGAGAGCACAGTTACGAGCCACTGATGCACATATTTAGCTTGGTGAAAACAAAGACCAAAAGAATCCTACTCCATAAAAGCTAATAAACTTCAGTTCTCCTCGCGGCAATCAGGAATTAATTTAGTTGATTGGAATTTTAGGAGGATGTTCCAAGTCAGGTCCAAAGCTAAGGTGGTGATCTAAAAGGTTGTTACAGAAATTACATTGTGTTTGCAGACCTTTTCAAAGCCATTTGTAGTGAGCAGGCAATTTATTTAGGGCCTGTACACTTCCTTCTCTAGAGAACTGAGATAAGTGACCCCTTTCATACAGAAATGATGCTCTTTCCTCTCCTTTGTGGCACTTCCCATATTTGAGGAACCAAGTTCCAGAAGTTTAGAAAAAAAGATAGATAGAAACAATCAAACCTAGGTGTGCGTTGAGGTGGCAGGAGGGGAAATAAAGTTAACTTGTCAGTGGGACTCCATTAAAATGAAGTGTTTCAGCTTCTGCTCTGACCCTGGGAGTTCACATTGTGAAATCTTTACATATAATTCAGAATGTAAATCGGGAGCTTTTGGCTCTTGGAAGTTTGATTTGGCTGGGGCTGGATCATTCTGTCCCCTGGAGGGACCATGCTTCCTGCATCTCAGGGCTGAGGGGAGGGGGCAGTGTTCCTGTGGCAGGTTTGCAGGCTGACAGTGAAGTTCAACGTTTGCCCTTGTTTTCGTGGGCTGCGTTACCTTTACAAAACCAGCAAAGTCTTGGCTTCCTTTTTCCTGACATCTGCCTCATAACAGCACAGTTCTTTTATTTTCATGGAGAAAAAAATACTTTAAAAGCCTCTTGGGCACAGAATGGAGAGGGAGAGGCGTGAATACTACACCAGAAACTAATGGCCGGTTCTTTTCCCTCAAAGTTTTTAAGAAGAATGCGTGTATGTCTTCACTCCTAATTTCTGCAGAACACAGCTGGGGGAAATCAGGTTTGTTTCAGCCCTAGCAAGGCTTTGGTTTGGCAGTGGTCTGGCAAGATGTTCAGGAATTCCCAGTGTTTCTAGGTAGCTCTACAGACTCTAGGCTCTACACACAGGCCTTGTTCTTAGCCCACCTCAGGTGTCTGTGTTATATTTTTGTCCTGAGGACCTATCACCCTTAAGGAGTTTTGTTCTTGCTGTGCTCCAGGTGTCTTCCCAGGAGCTTTCTAACTCTTTGTGTTCAGTGCTGTCTGTATCTTCAGCATTAAAATACTGAGAACAGTCGTCACTTTTGTGGCTTTCTCTTTAGTCCCCACAGGTAAATCTTCCCCATCATAAATGCCTGCTTTGCACGTGAGAGTCTAGAACCTGCTGAACTCCCTGAAGTTGTCGTATCTTGTCTTTTCCTTACCCCAAAAAAGCTCTGCTTCCTTTCTGTTTTTCTACTGAGATGTTTCCACCCTTATCCTAGAGCCTCTTGCTGATTAGCTGAAATTTTTCCTGCCCAGAGTTGTCTCCAGGCTAACTTCCATGCTTATCTTGCCTGGCTGCTGCTTTGTCCTTCACACTGCAGGAGTTCTATTAAGGTATGTAATCCCATTACCCTCTTTTCCCCATAGCAACCTGCCTTTTAATGATGGTGACTGAGAGATGAAGAGTTAAAATGGCTGAGAAATAAGTCAAGTGTTTTAGTCAAATGGCAAAAGGGCATTTTAAGAGTGATGTATGTAAAGTTTCTACATGAGAAGGTTTAAAATGCTCATTTTCTTTTGCCTAAAATATTTTAGGCAAACATTTTTTTTTTAAATAATGCTAATTTTAGACTTCAAAATACTTACAAGGAACAGGAGTGAAACAATCTTTTTGGTTTCAGACTTTAAAGGATAATCATTTGTGTCACTTGCATAAAAAGAAGTTTCATGTGCAGCTCTGGGGGATTTTCATAATTACATTCGTGCTTGATTTTTCTCTTGAGTTCTTGAGAATGGGGAATATATGAACACGTGAGTCTAGGAGGTTAAAAAAAGGACAGATGAATTTAAATCACGGGCCAGTACAAAATGAGTTAACAACTAAGAGAGTGAATATTTAAGAGCTCTTTGGGGTATCAATCTCAGTTTACAGACCCAGAAAAAACTGTGCAGCATCCATGTGTGTTTTGTTCATGGCTGGGGTCTGTTCCCCCTCCTGAAATCTTATGCAATCCTAGACTTTAATGCAAGGAGTTTGGGTCCTTATTCTTGATTCCCAAATTTTAAACCTAAACATGAATTATCTTCATGAGTCACCAGTCTCGGTTTCCCAGATAATTCTGTAATTTTTTGGTCTCCTTTTTATCCTCTTTGGATGTATACAGAAAGCTGGTTCTACTGCATTTTTATGCCTTTTAAGTATTCACAGTGAAATTTGTGTAGAGCTGTGGGTTTTCAATTGGTCTATAGATAGTGAAATTTTCCTATGCATTTTTGATTGACTCATTGAAATATTTAAAATCTGTTTTGAAATAGAAGCCTCAGCTATTTATACGATTGGTGATAAGTTAAAGACAACTGTAAGGCATAAGTTTGCTAAAGGTTGTCTACACTGCTTTCAACTGAAGTTGCTATGCTGATGGGGGAGAGCAGACATGTATCTAAGAAGCAAAGTCTTCTAGAACAGTTTTGTGATGTAATAGAGCAGTTTTGGAAAACTGTATTTGCTGCTTTGAAGGGGAAGGATAATGGAAGGAAGAACCTGTTTATCCTACCCTGGTTTCTTGCTGAAGTCAATTTCTGAAGTATGTTCATAGATTCTTCTGCAGTGGAAAATTATTCAATTCCTCTCCATTATGAAGAACAGATCACTTGGAATGTTATGTGAAAAAAAAAATATTTTATGACAAGACTTGTTCTGACATTTCCTTATTCAGTCATTTAAAAGCATTGCTCCACTTTTGCATGGCTGTGATCTTGATGCAACCTCTTTGCACCTTCAGCTCTCTGCTCATGTTTCAGAGTGCCTGGTGATTTGATTTCCCATAACATGGAGAAATATTTAAGATGCACTCACCTACATTTATCTTTGGTAATGCATTGCTGGTTGACTCAATTTGACTTGAGACTCCAGGTGTTGTGAGAGGTTGTGACCAAGGATGTATTATTCCTTTTGTGCTCTCTGGAGATAAGCATTTTCTCTTAAATCAAGAGAAATAATACCAGCTATAATAAAGCTGTTTGATGGCCCATCTGAGCCTTGCCTTTTGCACTCATGTGTAATTCTAGCACTAGATGCAGAGCAGAGACAAATGCTGAGCAAACAAATCAGTGTGACTCCTCTTCCTACAAAAGCCTGATGATGTGTGTTCAAAGGCATTGTGAAATTTGTGGTTGTGCAGATCCATGTCAGGGACACCCCTGCAGCTCAGTCTGGTCTCCAGCTTCCTGCCAAAGCAATGCATGTAGACATTGGTTCCTGTGCTCTTAACCCTTTCTTTTGAGCAGTTTTTGGTAATTCTGGATAAATCTTTGAAATGTCTGCTACTCAGTGCTGTAGTTCCCTAGCTGCAGATTACAAAATAAACCCAAAAAAAGCCCTCCCAAAACCCAAAACAAAAACAACCCCAAAAGCAACAACAACAAAAAAACCAAACAAGTTTTACTACTGATTTATCTACTCAGCTGAATGCTAAAAACATTTAATTACAGAGGAAGTAACAAAGTAGGTTAAGGAACCTCCATGCAACTTACTCTGCAGAATGTTTTTCCCCATGTATTGTAACTTAAAGGAGGGGAACAATGACTCAAAGGCTAGCTTGGCCTCAGGAACAAAAGTGCATCTTGCACTGCTGAGAGTTACTCATAAATTGCCATATACATACACGCTCACTTGATCTCTGTCTGCTTGGCTTAATTAAAACACTGGAATGTTTGTTCAGCAGATAAGAACGTTTCTGGGAGTTATTTAAATTAGCAAGTACTCTGCTTACTGTCATTAAGTGCCTTTCCCCCAGCCCTTCTCCCCTGCTCCTCACAGCATGTAGCAGTAAGTGATATATGACTGCAGAGTAATAACAGTTAAGTCACAGATGGTCGAAGGTAAAGCCTTTAAGTGAATGCTGAACCTCTTTGCTGTTCATGTTAAAAGTGGTGTGGGAGTGTTTCTTTTGTGTTTCTTTTCTTTTCTAAAAAACCCCACTTCTCTCTCTTTTGTCTGAAACTTTGGGTCTTGACATGAGCAAGACATTTTTTTGTAGAGGAAAATCGACGTGAAGTTGTAGATTGCCTTAAAAACATGTTTAAATGTAGTGGTAGCAATTGGAATAGGCCGAATAATATTAAAATGTTCCATCTAGTATTTGGATTGTTGTTGCCATTTGCCTTTCAGAGTGTATTTTAATTTGATTTTTTTTTTCCATTTCCTTTGTTTGAACTATTCAGCAAATGTTTGTATTTTTCAATTTCTTAGATTTTACTGCTGCAACTGTGGAATTTGTTTTGGCCTTTTAGATATGAATGACTTGATATTTTCCCTGTCCTTGTAAGGCATCCCATTGCTCAACCTCTGTGAAGCAAAACATCTTTTAATGTGTCCTGATCACCACCAAGGGTAACGGGAAAAGACTGCTATATCGCTTTCATTTTGTGCATTCTTTTAAAATTTAATTTGAAAGAAAAAATACAGATTGAAAGGGCTTCCTGCATGCCATAAGGGACTCCTTGTCTCAAGAGGTGAACAGGTTTATGGAAATGTCTGCTGCTTACAAAATGTGCAGAGCCCAGGAACCAAATATTTTAGGTTTCTGCCATACTTTCCATACATGGTGGCTTGGAATAAACCAAAGGCTACAATTTAATTCATTGGTGTGAGTTTTGTGAATTCAAGCCCAATTTGTAAAAATCCACTGTTCTTACCAAGGTTGGCTGTCTAAAGTATTTCATAACCTAGACATTTTTTGGAAGGCACGCTTTTATTGATCTGTAATGCTGTCTAGTGAAAAGCATATTGACAGCAGGGAAACACAGATCTGTTCCAAGCAGCCTTGGAGGTGGGGGAATGTTAATCACCATTTTCTCTTTCTCTTATGTTTGTTATGTTCAAGATCTGTACATGTACAGGACGTGGTATCTCAGCTGGGTTCCTCAGGTCTTTGCTGAGTTGTCTGCATGCCCCTAACTTTTACAGCTTGTTCTTCCCCACTGTCAGGTCACCATATTTGAGAGCATTATTTCATGTTCTCCAAGATTGTTATCTCCCATAGGAAGGCAGTTCTCCATTGCCCATGTAGTGCTCAGTAATTTATCTGCATTTAGTCAAGGAGCAGCAAACAGGGGTGGCAGAGGTGTCAAGTGACAGTGACATCATTTGGGAATCGGGGCAAGGAGCAGGATGGCTTCATGGGCTGTTCAAGCAGCCAGTCACCACCCAAAAATCACTTGTATTAAGTACACAGAAAAGTTTTCTGCTGTTTAAATGGTGTGTTTATCCAGTGAAGGTTTCTGAGGGTCTTTTCTGGAAAAGAGCCAAGCAGGATATCAAGCAGTGAGAGTGTTAATGCAGCAGCCTCTGTGCCTGGCAAGAGCTTGGAGCTGGCTCATTCCTCAGCTTTTCCTCATCCTGGAAGTTGCAGGCACTCCTGCTTTCATTCTGCTGTTTTTCCTATTCCATCATCCTGTATGCTGGATAACAACCCATTGTTCTCATTGGCGTTATTTTCACCAAGGTTTGTCTCTTTTTCTTGCTTTGAATTGTGTTTCAGCACTGCTAGGCTGTGCAGTGCCATTCATGAGGTGAAGAGGGGGGAGGATGAGGGAGGAGAAAAGCTGTGCAGGTGTAGATGCACAGGGACATTACTCCAGGCAGCAAGAGCTGCAGAGGAGTTGGCTCCAGCAGCCAGAGCACTGAGGTTATGCAGAGAGCTGAGAAGGCAGCCAGCTTGAGATGAGTGCAAGTTTGCAGCAGGGGAATAGAGAGAGCAGATCCACAAAGTATGTTGGATGAAGTCCACAGGGAGCTTTACAAACCAAGAAAGAATATTACTTACGCTGGGTCAGGTTTCTTTCCACGCAGATGTTGTGTTAGCTCTTGCATTGTCATTATGTTGGACCTCTTCAGTGTGACTAATATTGCATAAATTTCAGATCTTTTCATCCCCATGAATATTCAAATGCAAAGGATAAGCCTTGAAAAGTTTTCTCTGTTGCTTGTCCTTTTACTACCCTGAAGTAAAATCACTTTCCCTACTGGATTTTAAAAGATTAAATAGGGAAGTAGGGAGTGAGCGTGCTTTCATGTGCAAATCAAAATTAACTTCCGTGCTTTGCGTTTCCAAGTCCAGAACTGTAAAAAAATTTGAGGTGTTTGGGTTTCTATGTCCCGTTGTATAATAAGGAAAATGGTTTCTGAACTTCCTTGCTGTTTGCTGTGATTGCTGCTTTAACTCTTCTATGAGTTAAAGGGCTGGGAAGAGACTGTGGGCATGACTATGTAAACTTTATGATAATGCCTCATAAATGCCAGCTCTGTGAAAAAGAGGAAAAAAAAAAAAAAAAAAGGCAAAAACCCCAGTGTTTCTGTTTCCTGTGTTTCTCTGCCATTCCCTTCTCTCCTAGCAACAGCTAATTTGAGAAGTGGCTTTTGATGCTCTGTGGTATTTAGACAATGTGTATCCAATGCCATGATCAGACCTGGCTCAGTGTAACCAGCCAGAGTTGCAAGCATGTAGTGATGTCCATAAGGAATTAAACCAAAGCCTCGAGGATTGGGCAGAGCCTTTCCAGAGGAGCAAGGATCTGTCAACAGAATTGTAGCCCATATGTAATTCCTACAAATCTGTGAGAGGGAAATGCCAATGCTTATTGGACCATGCATTAAATATCATTGAACAGATGTTCAGAGAGCCTTCCATTCATAGTGCTGTTAGCAATGAATGGGGTATTATGCTCCCATTCTACATTTTTAAGTCAAGTGTAAAGATATGTTTGAAAAGGAGAAATAGTGTTGAGTGCACCCTGCTGCCATTCATGTTCAAAAACTGGGTTTTTTCCTCCAGTATCTAAAATTAATTACACTTGGAATAACTGTTTAACAATACAGTACGACAATAAGTTGTACAGAATATGAAACTACACAGTGAGTATTGTTTGTTTGTTTTTGATCAAATATATGTACATCTCTCATCTGGCAGAGAGATTTTTTGGCAAGAACAGTTCTTGAGCTTTAGCCTGACCATTTCCCAAGGGCTGTATTATCTTTGTTCTCAGGGTTCCTTCAATATATGTGTGTTTCAGTCGTATTGCTTTTAAAGGGCTTAGAAGGCTGCAAGGAAAATTAGGTGTTGTGCTATTTTCCTAAATCCTATTCAGAAACCTTTCATTACTCTCCTCTACTTCCTTTTGCTCTCAGTTCTCTTCTTGTTTTACACCAATATGAGTTACCTTCAGGAGTTTCCTGTCACTCTCTCTGATTATAGAAGAGTCTCAGCTGTCTGACTTAACCTTATCCTCATGCTTAGTCAGCTCAACTTATATGAAAGTATTGCCCTTGAGATTCCTGTTAAAGGTCACACAGGAGGACTGTAATTTTCTCATGGGTGCCCTGACAAAAGCCCAGGTTGGTGCATCTCAATTCTCAGCCTGTTTGTACCTTTGTTGACATTAAAATGTACAGATAGGTTTGTCATGTTATGTGTGAGCTTCTTGGCCTCTCTCGATGGTGGTGGTCTGGGTTTTACAAGAACAATTAATGTTTAGGATTTGTTGGAGTTGGGGGGGGGGGGTTTTTCTCTTTTGTTTTGTTTTAAGAGAGAGAAAAGAAAAACTGTGAGAAAAGAGTACGATACAGCATTCTTGAGAATGACATCCAAATGTCAGGGCTTAGGAAGAGACCTTCTCAGAGACTAAGGAATACCATATCTGCTTGGCAGGGAGCTCCTGGACCATCCCCTTAGACATCTGATGCCTGCTGGGTGAGGGACACTGAACTGGAACAGCAATGAACTGCTCAGGGACTTGCCCATGCCAGAAGTGTGACTTCCAGAAAGACAAGACGTGGAGACACTTAGCATTTAAAGACATTCCCTTTTTTGGTGTAATTTATCAGTTGCCAAAGAATGGTGTAAAGTGTCTGCATTTTGGACACCAGTGGAAAGAAAAATTCATTAAGAGAGAAGAGTAATTTTGAGGTGCCTTCATTCATCTGCCACCATCTCACTCCTGGCTAGGTTTCATATCATGCCTCCTCTTGGACTTAAGTGTGTTTTGTAAAGGGAGAGTGTTAAATCAACAGCAGGTGGCACAGAAACCATTTATGAGGGCTTGCATTTTATTCCTTTTTTTTTGGTTTTGCACACTCTGTTTTTTCTAAGTCACAAAGACTTTTGATATCCCTTTCTAAATCATTGTGGTTATGCTTATTCTTGTTGTCTCTTTGAAAAAGTATGAGAAACATGAAGTTACTAAATTGGCTGTGCTTTGGGTGGGGTTGGATCAGATGAGCTCCAGAGGTCCCTTCCAACCTCAGTTGCTCTATGCTTATAAAACATTTTAATTAAAGATTCATTTGGGTTTTTCTGTTCCACTGTGCAGCACTTTTGAGAGAAGTTCTGGAACTCAAGCTAAGCTGTTTTTTCATGTTCCCCTGGATTTTGTATGTTGGCATCAGCAGCTGTGTGGGCATCATCTGGGAGTGAAGTCTTTAAGGCTTCAGTGGCATCTTAGTAGCATTTGCTGACTTGTGCAAAGGATAGTTAGTGGAGTAGCATGTCCCTTCTTTCACCCCATCACAAATATTTAAGAAAATTAAGAGGACTAACATGATTTGAGTATTTTCAGCCAAGGGATTAAAGGTGACAATGGGATGAACTCTAGAAATACCAAATGAGCTAGGTAAAGAATTTGTCAGACCTTATTTCAAAAGAGAATTTGTCACTTGTGTTTAAATGTTAAATTATGTTTCACTTTTTAAAGATTAACAGAAATATGTGCTAGCCAAAAGTGACATAAATCTTTATTTTGAGAAGAACCTGCTCTTGGGGTTACTTTGAAACTTTGCTGTTTCTTGGCCTAAGATGATTTCTGCTCCCCCCACTTCCCTTCTTCATTTTTACTGAACCACGAACCCAGAGAATTTCATTACTCATTTAGCTCAGCTTTCAAGCTCTCAACATGCTTATGTTAACCATATAATTGGGCATTTCAGAATGCTGACCAGATTAATTGATCACTTAAAATGTTATCCTGTTTCAACTACAATTTACATCAAACTTAGCACTCTGAAATGATGTACTGTTTCCTGAAACCATGCTTCATTTGAGATTGAAAGTGCTTTGGAAGCTGAAAGAAAGTACACTTGATTAGGAAGGAGAGAGGGAATCACGGGGGCAGGATAACAGGCTAACAAATAACCATCTGGATCATCTTGCTTTCAGTGTCCAGTCATCTTAAAAATCTTAGGTCTGGAAAGGACATATGGTGTGATCTCTTCCAATTCTTCCCTGTCATGGTCAAGAGTGTTATGCATTCCTCTTCATAAACCAAACAAGTTTCGAATTCCTGACTTAGTGAAAAAGCATGGAACTCTGCTAGCATTGCAATGCTCTTAGTCTTTGCTTGGAACTTTCCTTGAAACTGGATTACTCTTAGCTTCAATAAGAATTTTTATTTGGCAATGGCTACTCCTAATCTTTTCATCTGTCTGTGGTTGATCCTTCGGTGGGAGGTACTCATCAGGCTATGTGTTAAATTCCATTAATTTGTCTTATGCCAACAGAAATTGCTTTGTCTGTTTCTTATTATTTCAGAATAATGGCGCTTTTTTTTTTTTTAAAGGTCTGCTTTATGTTCATTCTGTTGGAAATTCAATGGAAAGAATGTCTCAGGGCAAAGGGAAAGCATGTCAAATAGCAGGAATAATGGAGAACACGGTCTCAAATGGGGACACTGGTGGTCTTAAACGTGACTAACAGCTTCTTGCTTTTATTTTGGTAAACCCATTAAGAGGCTAGTCCTGCTGTAAAGTGACACAAAAAAAAAAAAAAAAAAAAAAAAAAAAAAAAAAAAAAAAAAAAGGCAGCTGGCTGGGCTGTTGTTGGGATGCATGAATGGACTGGTGCTGGTGCAGGTTCTGGCTGTGTGCCTCTCTCCAGACAGGGAGAGTGCTCTCTCTCCCTGCTGAGCCCCTGGCAGCCGCTTGCGGCAGGAGTGACCCCGTGCCACGCTCCACCGAGTCCCCAGAGTGCCAAAGCCTTGAAGGCTGAATTTAAGCAACAACCACAACCCCTGTGAATGGAACAAAGAGAGATTGAAAGTCTTCCCTAGGAGTCTTCAGATGGCTCATGGGCTGGTCCAAACGTGCTGTTGACTCAATGTGATTGCAACTGGGAATTGTAAACCCTCAGGGTGTTGCTACCACTACTTGAAAAGCACGTGTCAGATAAAGGGGGGTGATGAAAAGGGTCCACAGCCTTTTTTATACTGCTGGGCATGACTGATCCCAGTCCTACCTATGTGGAACTGTGGTGTAGAAAAGAATTTTTTAAAATATGGGGTTTCCTTAGATGATTTTGTCCTAGAGCTGTTAGACAGAGAAGAGAAAGTTTCATAGATAGGCCAGTGACAGTAATGGTTTGTCTGTTCACTGACTCAAAGAGTAAGATGAAGTTGAATGTGCTACACATTTTGCCATTTACATCTTAATTGCTTTGTTTTACCCGGGTGTAGGTTCTTCTTTTGAAGAATGAAGTTAGATAACCAGTTGTGGCTGAATATACCTGCTGCTCATCTGCCCTGTCTCTGTTCTCAGCACTTCAGTTGCAAATGATGGGGTTTGCATTAGGGAGATGGAGTTCATTTAAATAGCAAGGAGAGCAAATGAGCTTGGAGTGGATCTGTGTGTGTTTGAAAGAGACCCCAAAGAGGTTGGAGAAGTAGCCATGGCAACCTAAGGATGCAAAAGGACTTGTGTGGGCTAGAGACAGCCCAGTTTGTGTGGTTGCTTGGGGTTTTGATTCAACCCCTGCACTGCATCAGATCATCCTATCTAAGAAATGTGGGTCCAGCTCCTTGCTCTGTATCTGGAGCACTGTGGAAGTGGTTTGCTTCAAAAAGTGGATAGTTATGTCTGTTGGAAAAGCAGTTTAGAATTCTATTCTGGTACCTCCTGGTATGACGATACTTTAAGTAGTTCTTACATTTGTATGTCTGAATTACTGCCTTAGGTTTTCAAAAAGGAGGGAAAGAAAAATGAGACCTATTTTTGAGGTCTGTGGTCTAAATGAGGGGAATATTTGAATGGAGCTCAATAACGTGAGCCTTACATTTCTAGCCAACACCTTCTTCTGTCAGCTCAGAGTAGAAAAATATGGAACCATAATTCTCTGTGCTGTCTGTGCAGTTCAGATGTAGCTGAAAACAAGTTGTTTGTTCTCTTCACCCTTGAGTCCAGAAAGGGCTCTGTATAACATCGAATTTGTGTGTGTGTTCTGCCAAATTTATGAGTGACTCTCTTAAGGCTGGCTACTGCTGCTCTGTTGTGTAAATGCAGTAGTCCATTTTATAAAGGAATGATGTGTGCCTACATACTTGAGAACAGAATTGACCTCACAGCTGGCATTGAGCCCTGATTTTGGTCACTTGTGCTCCCCTCCCTTGCTTATCTTCTCCCTTCCAGGACTTCACTAAGTGATGCTTTTGGGTTCCTCAGTTCTGGGACTACTTGATCACCTAATTTTTGCAGGCTTATAGAGAATTTATTTCTGTGTGTTTCTGGGTAAGCACTGAGGCAATTTTTGTCCTAGCCTTTGTTCCTTAGAGGTGTTTGGGGGAGGATTGTTAAGAAAGAAAAAGATTGTTTTTATTGATACTCACTAGAACCCGTAATAATTTCTAGGCTTTCATTTGGGGCCAAATGTGAGCACATCTTGTATTTCTTTTTTGGCTAGCAGAGCAGAGTGTGTGTTTGGAAAAGGCTTCAGGTTGCACAGAGGAAGCTGCTTGAACCACTGGCTTCAGCAGATGGAACTTCTTACCCTTGCTCTGTGATCCTCCTTAAAAGGTTTTTGTACATTAAAGGCCAGCATTTCCATAGCAGGTTTTTTTAAATCTCTTGTGTAAAGCTGAGAAATAATGCAGCAGATATGATAAACTGTGTTGCTTTCCTCCACCCTTTTGCAATGATGATTGTAAAACCAAAAAGCTCTTCATTAATAAAATCTTTCTCAAGCAGGGGTCAGTTGTCCATTTCCTGACCCATGCATAGATCTGTTGAGAATATTTTTCTCAGGAGCACTCCTTCCTTTTTGTTGTGTCCTATTTTCCATATGCTGTCCCTGGATTATTTCCAGGGAAGGGAAGAAGCCACCAAAATGAACAAACCAAACCCACCAGATCTCACCCCACCTCCAGTAATGCTGTAGCATCTGTTCTCAGACCCAGATGTGAGTAACTCTATAGGGGGTGAATATTGTACTGTTTCCACACACCAACATGTTAAAGATCCAGTTTCCTCCTCTTGTAAACTGTCTTAGACCTCCAGTAGCTTTAAGGTCATCTTGCTTGATTAAGGACAGCAGAGTTTGGTCTTGGCTTGTGCTTGTGCATCTCTAACTTCAATCTGGTAACACATTTCGGTCGTTTTAGCGTGTAGTCTTGCAAACAAATACTTTCTACTTCTATCACTTACAACGTTTATTTGAACTAAATTCTTCGGTAAACCAAATAAATATAAACAGTACTTCGGCATAATACTCCTATCTTGCATTCCAAAACATTTCAGAAACCTCAAATTCTCAAGTCTTTATTTCTTAGAATCACCAAAGGCCAGGAAACAGCGGAGCGTGGTTTGAAGTCTTTATGCAATTACATGCAAAGCTGGCATCCATGCTGCTTCACTGTCAGCAGGAGAGTCAGCCTGGAGTCTGAGAAGTGCTGGAGAGATAAGTCATGTTTAGGGGAATGGGAGGACTCTGAGAAACAGGATATGACACAGAGGCCATGGGAAAAAGGAAAACCTCCTCCTCCTCTGCCACAAACCCAGATGCCTGCAGTAAAGCTGGGCCTTGGTAGGGGGGCTCCACGTGGGCATAGGAACAGCTATGAAGAGCAGCTGGTATTGGTGGTGGTGGTGGGGGTTTATAAGAGCACCCTCACATGCATGGGTGACACTGAGTATATGATGAATCTGAAGGCAAATAATTATTATTAATGTTTGGCAAAAGCATCTGCTCGTAGAAGCCAGGATAGTCACAAAAAAATGAGTAATTTTATGCTGAGAGAAGATTTGGGCCTGGAACAAAACACTGGGGATCTAAGGAGGAGCCCTTAGTGTTGCTAATAAATATCCACTTAGGCAGATTTGTCACTCATGTTTCTGAAAGTTTTGTGGCTGGATGAAAAGAATGTGCTTTTATTTCTTGAGCAGCTGTTCTTTTAAATGGGTGCAGCTGTACCACAGTGTCCATTGACACCAATTGCTTTGTGATTTTAGTGTATTGGTTGTAGTCAACCAAGTAGAAAGATTTTTTTTTTTTTTTAAATTCCCCCTTGTTAAACTGAGGAAAATCTTGTGAAGCAAGCAGCTCAAGTTTGTCAGACTGGAGCAGGCACAACTGCAGTGGAAAGCTTTTGAGGGCCGTGGAAGTCGATGATCATTTGCTGTCAGCTGAGGCACAGCTTTGCTGGAGCTGCCTCTGCACGCTCCAGCGAGGGCATGACCTGCCACATGCAACGTGGAAGTCCATCTGAAAGATTTCCTATGGCAAGAGCAGCACTGCAGTTATGTAATGAAGTTTTATTGTTAGAAGTATGTGAAAACAGGAGCTGTGAACTCGCAGGCGATTCAGAGCTGAAATTTTTCCATATTCTCACTCCAAAAGGGTTTTTTTTGGAAAGTTTAATGGAATGCTGTTTGGCACTTTTTTGATGGGAGTGAGTGTGCATGTCTGAAGGAGACTTTTTAAAAAAAAAAAAAAACTATCCCATTCCAACAGTGAGTTTCCTACAATTCAAAGCCTTAGGAGAGTAAGAGTTTTAATCTTGGCTCTGCTGATCTGCTCAGTAGGCCTGGAGAAGGCCTTCTGTCTTTTTGTTGTAGACATAAACTATTAAATGTCTACAAAAAATTTTTATGGTAAGGTATTTCAGTCTTTTACAGGTAATACTGGAGTTTCAAACCATCATCTTAAGGACTTTTTGCAAAAGCAAAAATCAGGAAGGTATTGCTGCTACTCAGCTTATGTCAAAACTGAGGTGAAATAACAGGAGGTGCACTTTGTTGAGGGAGGCTACTTTTTTAATGTAAATTACTACAATTTCTTCAAGATAAGCAACTCCTATAATTACGGATGCCAAGTATTCTGTGTACTGTTTTTAAATAGCTAATTTTTTGAGTAAATAACAGAGATAATGGCATTGCAAATAAAACCATACCATTGCATTGTTTTCCTTGAATGAAGATGCCTAAATAATTTCCCTTTCCTCCTCCAGAAAGCAAACTAAAGGCTGGGGTTTAACCTGTTAAGCATTTGTAAGCCAGGATAGTCACATCTTCTTAAATTCTTAATGGTCTTAAAGGTCTTAAATTTCTATCAGTTTCCCAAATCCATGTGGCCAGGTAGAGGAGGGAAATCCACATTGTGTTTGGAGTTTGGGGACAGTGGAGAAGGAGCACTGGGAGTGCACTGCTTATCAGCAGAGAGGTTATTGTGGTCCTGAGGAAGGCTTCTGAGATGTCACTGGGATTTTTTGTTTTCTTCTCTCTTTTTTTTTCTTGTTTCTTCAGTTTTTTGGTTGGTTGGTTGGTTGGGGTTTTTGGGGGTGAGGGAACAGTGTTGATGTTTCATTTTTTGGCTTTTTAGTTAAGATCATGTATTTGAAATTGCCTTTTTTTTTTTTTTTTCTCCTCTGTTACACTGTGCTTTTGGGAAGCTGCAGGGGATTTTTGCCTGGCTTTGTCTGGTTTTGTTTAAATTTTTTTTCCTTTTTAATTTCTATTTGAAGTAGCATGTCTGAAATTCCTTGTACTGTACTAGTTTTTGAAAAGCTGCTTACTGAAGCTTACTGTAATATAGATACATTGATTAAAAATGCAGTGTAAACCACTGAAGCCAATTGGAGTTACTTTAATGGGTTACAGGGCAGAGTCTGCCCTACTGTGGTTCAATGGGTAGAAAACACAACAATCCTTTTTGGATAAGTCTCTTTTTCCCCTCAGCATTTAATGCTTAATCTACATAAAATTCCCAGGAATTACTTGTGAGCTGATTTGAATTCTACTCGTGGTTATAAAAGCTGGGAATTTTGAGGTCTGCTTGCTTTTTTGACTGCATTTATAATAAGGTGGGAACTTTCCCTTAAAATATCCCTTTTCCCTGAAGAGAACACCCACCAAAGACAAGTGAAAGTCTTTAGAAATTCAAAATGGCAATGGTTTTTTAATGATTTCAGAAAACATTTGATTTTTTTTTATGGCCAACAAGTGACACTGTTTTGGGGTGCCTCATATTTTAGGGAGTACAGCACCTGGAAGACAGAGGCTTTAAATTAATTGGATATGCCTGATTGATTATTCTAGGTTAAGTCTAGTTATGTGATACTTAACAGGCATCTAGTTAATCTTTCTAGTTAATTTTTACTGTGGCCATGTCTGATGGGGTCTTGGGTCCCACCATATGCAAGAGCTTCTGGCTCCAAAACCAACATTTTTATAATTTCTTCCTGCTGCCTTATGAAATTATTGAAACAGGTGTCCTCCTTCAACTGCCTTACCTATTCCCTTACATCTTTTGATTCTTTCCCTTATTACAAGGCAGTTGTCACATTTACTACTTAGTTTAGTCCTTAGTTTAGTTTATTCTTTTAGATATTTATCCTTCCGTTCTGATCTCACCCAAAACTTTATATAATTGTTCCAAGTGCCTATAGATGCTCTTCAGCAGTGGCTCTATCTGAAGCCCATAATTTGTGTGAGCAATCAGGCATTTGTTTGATTTTTTTTTTCCCCCTTCCTGTGTTGTGAACAGCTGAGCCAATAAATATTTGGGATCCACTGGCATTACCAGTGGATTATGGCAGCCCCCATTCAGCTGGACAGCAGCTTTCCCACGTGTTTGCTTAAACAGGTAAAGCCTGTGTAAATGCAGAAAAAAAAAAAAAATTGAATTCACTGTGCATCACAGGGCCTGGCAGTCAGATCTTGGAGGAGTTTCTGCTGTTTCTTTTGGGAATGGCTGCCACTTGGCTGCTTGTATTCAAGCAACCTGTTTCAGTGCAGTCTGTACAGGAGGGCATGTCTTTCGTTGTTGCACAAGGAAAGCTCCAAGGTTTTGAGGTAGGGTGCCTTAAAACATCCTTGTGTTCTAGTCTTCAGCCAGGAAAAGGCAGTAAATGTCAACTATATTAGATAGTAAAAAACCAAAACTGCTAAGAAAAGAAAACTACTTGTAATTAAAGTCCATAAACTGGTAATAATTCTAAGCATCCCAAATGTTTTAATTTGCTGCTCTGACTATAAATCATTTCACCCACAGCTCGAGTTCTTGGAAACTACCTGAATTGTGGCCTAGCAATTTTTTGTGACTCAGGGAGAGTAATTTCAGCCTGTTTCTCTTGGGAATATAGAATATTCCCTACAATTTAGTTGTTGGAACACTGAGTAGACCTGCATCGTAAACAACATATGCTGCTATCATTAATGGTATTTTAGGCAGAAGGCTGTATTGGAAACTTTTCACTTCTGAGAGGGGACAAGAGTGGGAGCCTGGATGAAACACTGCTGGGCCAGTTGTATGTGGGTTTAAAAATAAAACAGTGCCAGCACCACCACCACCCCCCAGCCTCTTCCACAGGTTCTGTCACCACGTATCTGTTTATTTCTAATGGCTCTTTTAAATGACAGCTCCATAAACTGAACTATCCAAAACAAAGGCCATGGAGTTTACTTTGGCCATCTCAAGTAAATTTTCCTAATCTAAACATCAGCAGTGCCTTTCATAAATCAGTCCAATGACGTCATCTTTTCAATTAGCGAGGCTGGTATTTGTGTTCTGGCCTCAAAAGCTATTTGGCCAGTTAATGTTTTCAGCTTTTGTAGTAGCCCAGACTTCTCACCAGTTCTCAGTAACGTGCTTGAAGAGGGAACACATTTATCAATAATTGCCACTTTTTAAGTGCAGATAGCAGACAGTGATTAATTGCTAACCTTTTCTGTTGTCTACCAGAAATAACAAGCAACGGTCCGTGGACTTTAAAATTGTTCATAATATATCTCACAGTTCTTACTGGGGGACAGACATCTGCAGTTTAATAGGTGTTAGGCAGAGTAGGGAAATAAGAAAAATTATTGGGTGGGTTGTATTTCCAGGAAAGGTAAAATGAGGGTAGTGCTAAGAGCTGGGAGTGAATCATCTGTCCGCCCGAGTGTGCTAGGTTGTGTTGTTTCCCAATAAGTACTTGAAACTTGACTTAAAAGGTTATTTCAAAGAGATTCAACTTCAGTCTTCCTTTCTTGCAGGTTAGAGGGATCAAGCCCCTGCTGACAGGGAGGCTGTGTGTAATGTTGGGTTGGGGAACAGTGCAGCATATTTTTTTCTGTAGATGAAAATGCTTCCACTACATGAAAGAGGTTTATTCTGATAAGGTTTTTAGCAAAATCCACCAACTGCCGAGAGACAGCCAAGCAAAGCAAGTACTCTTCCTCTTAATCACACCTTCCTCTCCCTGTGTGGAAATAACAATAAGGGCTGACATGAGCTGAAAAAAGCCAGAAAATGTAGAGCCAAGGCTTAGCTCCTATCCTTAGCTCACCCTAGCAACACATTCACATGTTGCAACACAGATGCTATATAAGGTCACCTTCTACCATAGTGTCAGCTGTGATTGAATTCCCTGAAAGAGAAACCAAAAATTATCTTAAACACACAAACTATTCCATACGTGCGTGCACGAGGTGTGGTTTTGTTTATGTTAATGAAGAGACTTGCATCAGTAAGTGGTTATGTCCTTGGCTTGAAATGTGCAAATGCTTGTAAGTTGGCTCCATGAATCTCTTTCAGTGTCCTTTGAAACAACCTGAGCTTGGGCTCCCATGGTGCTATTTCTGTTCTTCAGCTTTCTACACACAGCAGCCTTTCACCAGACCCCTGCTGCTTGTCATTACTATGGCTTAGCTTGCTGATAGCAGAAGTGAGCTAGACAGTCCTTTTCCATTTCTTTTCCCCCATCATTTCTGAGGCAAGTTAGGAGCCCTGGTATTAGCAGTGCTGTTGGGCTGCAGCAGAGGCTGAAGGTGCAGCATCAGTAGGCACTGAAGCCTGTGTGTAATTTTAAGGGAAGTAATATTCTCAGAGAGCTGGAACAAGTTCAGGGAAGGCAGGAAAATGCCAGCACCTTTCCTGGTGAGATACTTACAAATCTCAGCCCATTTCAATAGTATGCCTTTTGCTTCCTGCTTGGCCATGAATGTGTGACCCCCATCACGAAGACTTTGCTGTGAATTGGCCACAGACTTGCTGGAGAATATGGAGACTTTCCCTTGATGTTCTGTAGGAAATGTTTTTAGTCCTAGGGCTCATGCTTAACAACTTGCTGAGCTGATAATCATCCCCTTTAGTTTGTCTCCAAGCAGAGTGTGGGAGTGAGCATCACCTCCATTACTGAAACTCATGAGTAGAGTGTGGGTGCTTTTTCTTCACTGCAAATTTCCTATAATCTTGGGAAAGAAGGAGGAATGCATTAGAGCTGGAGATGCCTGTTAGTCTTGTGGAGATGCTTGTGCAGCATCTCTCTGCACTGAGCTTTTTGCCTTGACTCATTGATAGGGTGGTGCTTTAAGTCACAATTTAGCTCTGGCCAGGTGGGCATAATGGTGGTTCTTTTATAAGGGCTTTTTCTTTGTGGTTGTTTTTTTTTTTTTTTGTGTTTTTTTTTTTTTTTGTGTTTTTTTTTTTTTTTGTGTTTTTTTTTTTTTTTGTGTTTTTTTTTTTTTTTGTGTTTTTTTTTTTTTTTGGGGGGTTTTTTTTTTTTTTTTTATCTTCTTGAGGTTCTTTCTTCATGATTTTTAATTTTTTTTTAAATTTTATTTTGATTTTATCTTGAGGGTTTTTTCTTCATGACTGAGTGAGCTCCTTCTTGANTTATTAATTTTTTTTTTATTTTATCTTCTTGAGGGTTTTTTCTTCATGATTTTTGCACATGACTGAGTGAGCTTCTTGGAGGGGGCAAAGGATATATATTTCTAATATCCAGTCTAAACCTTCCCTGTGCAACTTGAAGCCGTTTCTTCTTCTTTTATCCTTTGTTACCAGGGGGAAAGAGGCCAAACTCCACCTCACTACAACTTTGTTTCAGGTAGTTTTAGAGAGTGACAAGATCCTCTCTAAGCCTCCTTTTCTCCAGGCTGAACAACTCTATATCCCATAGCTGTTCCTCAAAAGTCTTGCTCTCCTGATCCTTCACCAGCTCTGTTGCCCTTCCCTGGACAAAATCCCAACACCTCAATATCCTTCTTGTAGTGAGGGACCCAAGCACACTCCTTGAGGTGTGGCAGTGATGATCTCAGTCGAGGGATACTGTTGTGGAAATGTTCATTTGGTGGTTTCGGCCCTTGAGGAGGATCTTCATTCCTCATATAACTTGTTCAAGATTACTGGGCTGCAGAGATGCAAAAGTCATCTTGAGAGCGGGCCAGGGGTGGAGTGCTTGCTGATAACCTAACGCTACGAAATCCTTGTCCAGAGCTTGGTGAGCATTCAGGAATCCGCAAAGCAAGAAGAATGAATGGTTTTTGGAGTACGTTAAATTCACTGAGCAGAGCCCATGTGTTTTTCTGAGAGGCTGGGAGCCCGGCTCCGTGCATTATCTGGTAACTGCAGCAGACAGCTGGGTTATCAGCTGCACTGCTACGGATTCTGTGTGACCGTGCTCTTATCTCCCCAGCGCTGCCGGTTGCAGGGCAAGAGCCTTTTTTTTTCATGCTTTGTGCAGCACCTTCTCACATGTCTGAAGGGAAAGCTTTCTCCTTTCACTGCCACCACTTGAGCACGCCAGGGTCGGCACGGGGTGAGGGAGCAGAGTGTGAGTGCTGAGGTTTGCCCCGTGCAGATAGAAAGAGGCAGCAAAGGGGAAGCTGTGTCTCCACAGGCGGGCATTAAAAACATATGTCCTAGGGTGACTTATGATGCTTGTATCCCCAATTGTTTGTTCTGTATGTGCTGTACATTAAGTTCTGTACCTTTAAAACTGGTTCTGGGAGCGAAGGGGGAGAAAGAAGCAGCAGCAGTTTGTTTTGAGAAAAGTGCCTGACTCCCACACAGCCTGGCTGCGGTGTTCATCTGAGGCACGGACAGTGGTGGGACAGAGATCTCCTGTGCTCTTAGTTAGTTTTAGCTACCTGAGGTAGAGAAGTTCCCTGGACTGTTTTTTTTTCCTTTTTTTCTTGGGACTGTTTAAATCCACTCTGGACTGACAAACCCAGAGGAGCAGCAAGGGNCAAACCCAGAGGAGCAGTGAGTGCCGGCACCTGCAGCCCACCGGGTCTGGAGCTGCGGAGGGAGTGGGGCTGGTGAGAGATGAGTGAGCTGAGCTGCACCCAGGGCAGGGACTGGCTCAGTTTGCCACCTCTCTTTGAGAGGTTTTATTGTCTCATATTATTCATTCTTTGTGCTTGTGGGCAGCTTGTTTGTTAAATAAATAGCTTTTTCCACTTTTCTCTGAGGAAGTTTTTTCCCGGACCGGTTGGGTGGGAGGGGCCCTTTGGGTTTGCTTTCCAGAAGAACCCCCTTTGGAGGTTTCCTCCCAAATTTGCCCTAAACCAGGGGATTTTTTTTTTTTCCTCAAGCTAAAGCAAAGAACACAAAATGCAACTTCAGCTAGAGAAGCTGATTTAATGGAATTTTGGGGTTTGCTGTTGAGTCTGGGATGGAAGGGGATAAATAGACTCACATGCAGTGAGGCAAGGCAGCATCCTGGAATGACTGCATCCTGGCAAAACAGAACAAGGGTGGCTTTCCACCATGGGAGTGCAAATCCAGTGGCACATTCAGGAGTGCTAGGATTTCCTTCAGGCTCTTTTGCTGTGAGGAAAGGATGACGTGGCCAGCACTGATTTCCCAGCCCTACCGTGAATACTGTGGTGATCAATACCTCTGCTTGTCCCATGTTCTGCTGGGACTGTTTTGAGGTACAAACTCCAACTGGAGTTGTAAACCCTAAATGGAATAACCTGTGCCACCTCTAGCTGTTGTGGGTAGGAGGTGAAACCCTGCAGAAAGAGGGGTTTCCTGCAGTCTGGGACTGAGTCTAAAACCAGAACACACAAGAACACAGGAGGATGCTCTGATGTGTAAAAAGCGAAGGCAGGAACAGTCTGGATGATTTTTATATATAAGAGAATCTGCATTTGCCCTGAAAAAAGGGAAAGAATTGACTCAGAGAGGTCCAGGAGGTTGTAATAAGTAGTAAATATATTTTGGTAATTGAGCAACAACAAGTAGTAAATATATTTTGGTAATTGAGCAACAACCACAGACTGAGAAAGCTGAGTGAAGTGAAATGAAAGAGTTTGTGGCTAACTCTTGGGTAAAAGTTGATAGCATAGGCTGTATCTTCGGGGGACAAATTTCCTTCTTCATCAGTCTGATTTATACACTTAATTAGATATGGATGTTTTTTCAAGAAAGAAATCTGAGCCAATCTTATCATTCAGGTTTTTGATAAAACTGATTTCCGAGTGGTGCTCTGGGGTGAATTTTATCAAAATAACCTAAGGACTTCAAAAAAAAAAATCTTTTCAAGAGGCTGAAAGACATCTAAATCTTATTTTCAATTGTATGCCTATCAATTGGCCTTGGGCTACACATAATAGGTTCAACAGTTTCTAGGGCCTATAATTTTGATGAATGGGAATAATTGCCTATTCTTAGGCTCAAGAATGCAAATTTTTAACAGTTACAGAATAAACTGCATTTTCTGAGGCTTCCATGATACAGAATCATAGAATATCCTGAGCTGAAAGGGGCTCACAAGGATCATTGGCTCCAACTCCTGGCCCCGCACAGGATGGCCCCAAAACTCAGACCACTTATCTGAGAGTGTTGTCCAAATTCTTCTTGAACCCTTGCTGCTGTGACCACTGCCCTGGGGAGCCTGTTTGAGTGCACAGCCACCCCTCTGGGTGCTGTGTTCTCCCTTTTCCACAGCAGTACCAGAACTGTAAATCAGAACCAGAACTGTGTGCAGAACCCTGTAAATTTATGTGGAAAAGTCACCAGTAGGCCCAATGGGGTTTAGTGTGTCATGAGTGTAGCTTTTCAGGCAGTCTCTGACCAGTGATAAATACAGCAGCTAGACTGACTCCCAGTAGCAAAGTGTCTTTATTTAATTTTAACATCTGGGGGGGAAGAGTCTGAAAGCAAATGATTTTATTTAGATATATAGCCTACTTGAAGCTTATCCTCCTTACATAAGCTTATGCAAGTACTTTCCCCAGTAGAAGTGATAGTTCATGTGTGTAGGAGATGAAAGACAAGAATTTCCTCTTCCCTCTGGATTTTTTTAGCCTTGTACTTGCTCAGGAGTCATTTTAAGCTACAGTTTCCCTGGTGTGTGCTATCCAAAGCCGTTTTGCACATACCTGGAGGTTTTTTAAACACTTTCTAGAAGTTCCCTGCTGCCTCAGTGCCTTGTGACAGACAACTGGGAAACCCTGGTTGTTTTTCATTGGCATTGGAGTTGGCAGTGCTGCCAGCAGGGCAGCTGGGAAGCCCCCAGAGCTCAGGGGATGATCCTCCCTGCTCTGCTCTTGGAAAGGATGGACTCTAGTGGTTGTGCCTTTTTGGACCCAAGATTTCTCAAGTGCATTTCCTTTGGCACACAGAACTGTCTTTGTAATACAGAGGAAGGAGAAACTAGGTCTGAACAGGTGCAAGAGAGAAGTGTGAAAAATGAGTTGGAAAAGAAATACAAACGTTTCTGTGCTAAAGCTCAGGAAATGTGACATGCTGTGCCTTTCTGTTGAGAAGACAGTAAGTTTTCCATTCAGCTTTCCATTCAACTGAAATGCAGCAATATTGCCTTGGCCATGCTTTTATCACATAGCCACAAAAGTGAAAGGAGAGGTGTTTAAGGCTTTTAGGACATAATCAATTTGAAACTCATTTTGTGTCTTGTGGACATTGACTGCATGAGTAAAAAGGCTTCTTCTTCAGGCTGAATTTTGAATTTTGAAATTATTTTAATCTTTATATTAAACTTATAAGATGCGTGATCTTGTAACTGCAAAGTGAAATAAGACAAATTTTCTGCTGAAGCAGGAAATTTGCAGTTCATGCATTTCCTCTCAGCAATCCTCTAGGTGATGCCCTCCCATTTCTAATTCTTAAACTAATATGAAGTAAGATAGTCTGCCTCTCCCTTCCTCTCCCCCAGTCTCTCATTGTTCTTTAACACTGTTAGACCAGGGAGTGGCCATACACTGGTCACCAAAGAAAACCTTTATTTCTTGAAGGCAAAACTACTAATGAACTTCAGGTGCAATCAGTCCAGTGTGTTGGATATTTATTATGTTAGCTGGCTATCAAGTTTTGGGGACAAAACCTAAAGATTGTTTATGTTGTCCCTCCCATGATGATAAGGGCCTCTATTTTTAATAGATGCTTATGCACAATTAGCATTTTCTTGTCTGAAACATTAGGAGCTTAATTTAATTTCATACCTTTTCTTTGGGTTTGTTTGGGTTTTTTTGTGTGTGTTTTTTGTTTTTGTTTTGTTTTTGTTTTGTCTTGTTTTTGGTTTTTTGTTTGTTTTTTTTTGGTTGTTTTTTTTTTTTTTGTGACTGACCCTTTTCTGTTCAGGAAAGTTGGATTTTTGTCTAGATAGCTATTGATTTATTTGGGCCAGAAGCTATATGAGACTGTTAGCATTATTAAACACAAAAACTGAAATTGCTGTGATAAGGGACTCATATGCTTAGCTGTTCTTTGTCTTGCTCTGTAGGAGACTTTTAAATATATAATCTAATTTTCTTAAGCATTCATAACAATCTATTTACACATAATTTAGAGGTCTGTCAGATCTCCAGAATTACCCTGTTAAATTACTGGAGCTAACTTTTAATGCAGGTTGTAATTAGTTACTTGTTCCAGCGGGGAATTAAAATCAAGCTGTTAGCCTGTACATCTTCACTGAAGAACAGAAAGCTGTGGCTAATTATTCTGATGGTGTGGGACTGCTGGCTGACTTACAGTGCAGGAAGGGAATTATTTGAAATATAATCTCTTTGGAGCAAAGCTGTGTGTTGCATCCATGTTGAGGACTTAATGGTGAATGATGATGGCTTCCTGGTTTGGAATTAGTGGCTAATTGTTTTTTAGGTCGTGGATATTGCATTGATTTCTATGCAGCAATTTAAAATCCAGGGGGCAGGGAACGGGAGGGGAGAAAAACTGGAAAACCTGCTTTGCACGTGTAGTGAGAGGGATACCAGAAAAGAAGCCATGGATAAGCAACATGACCTGGGACAGACTTGACCCAGTAAGTAATTTTAACAGAAGGTTAATATTGAGGTGGGCAATTGGCTTAAGAAGAGCGAGCAGGGAATAGGGCTACATCCTTTTATAACCATTTTGTACTTGCTCTGAAATCCTTTGTATATGAAGAGGGTCTTTTCCCAATGTCTTTATGTAACAGTTGAAAGAGAAAAGACTGTAGAATTTGTGATGACGAATGCCAGGTCTGCTTCACCATGGTGCATGAGAGGACACACAAGCAGTTAAAGTGGTTTTTGTTTCAGGAGGTGAAGAACACAAATAGAAGAGAAACTTTTCAAATTTGACTCCAGCCAATAGGAAGCAAGAGCTGGAGTATATCCAGGTGGGAAAGCAACATGAGTGACAAGAAATGACAGCAAAGTAAAAATGTCAGCTTTTGTGTGTGCATGTGTGTGTGTATATCTATATTTATATATATAGGCACATACCCAACCCACGGGAACTGAGTCTAGGAGCTAAGGAAAAATGAGGAAATGTACTAGAAGTGCCCATGGACAAACCAGGAAAGGCTAAGCCAAAAACTAAGAGGTGACTAGCAAGATACACACAAAATCAAAGGGAGTCATGGTATGTAAGTACTCAGTGGAAGATTAAAAGAGTCAATCCTCTTCCTCATGGAGTGGGAGGCCAATGTTTTTGAAATTTCCTCACGGCTGTTGAGCAGCTGCCTTTATGGAAGAGGTCAGTTGTGTGGAAGATGCCTGGTACAAATAATGTGCCCACGTATGACAGCATTGTGCAGGGAAGGTTAGAGGACATTCACATGTTTTAGGGTAACCTTGACTCGATGAATTCCATGTCAGGACACGTAAAGGGTTGGTAGCTCCCATCTTAGAGCTGCCATTTATGAGAGCACATGTGAGACAGACCTATAGATTAGTGTCCAAATTAATTTTTGAAAAGGGAGGAGGTAAGTGAGAGAGGAAATTTCAAATGTTCAGTTCTCAAAGTAGCCAGAATATGTTTAAGCACCTAGAAAAATTAAAGTTTAAAAACAAACAAACAAACAAACAAAAACGACCACTGATTTTGTTGTTTAGTAATTTCACTATCAAACTGAATGGTGGAGCTCAGGGAATGTTCATTAAATACAGAAACCTTGTGCAGCTAAGAGAGACTGTCATTATCTTGCAGAACAGGTTTAAATTCCAAAATTTATCTGAGCAAGTTGCAGTTTCAGTGTGGGAAATGAACTGCAGCTCAGTTTGATAAATGCAGATTAGTGTAGCTAGGCAATCCTGAGGAGGATGGGAAACAACCTGCTTGGAGCAGCTATTTAGAAAAAATATCTGGTTTTTTGTGTGGGTAACAGCCCACACTTGGGAAAATAACATTATATGGTTGTGGAAAAAAAGTTAGTGCCATAATGAATACCTAAACTATACTACTGTATCAGCAAGACAAATCACATAACCTTTCTACTTTGCTCTGAAATTACAAAGCTCTTTGGCTTCAGATTGGGCTCTTTCTAATTTTTTCCCCCACAATCCAGGAAAGATAGGAACCCAACTCCAGAGGAGAGTTCTTAAAATGACTGGAGATAAAGAAAACGCGACCTCTGAAGAAAGATTGGCAGAATCTGAACTGAGGCAAAAAAAAAAGCTGGGGGAGTAACACGACTCTTTAAAAGGCTCTCACAAGGAGGAAGTAATCATCTGTTGCGTAAATCAGCGGAGGACAGGATTACTGGCACTGGCACTGGAAGCAGTGCTGTCAAACAAGGGTAGCTGGGTGTCTGTCAGGAATGTCACCACCGTAAGTGATCCTGACTCAAGGCAGGGCTATGACCTGAGGTAATTTACAGATTGCTTCCAGTCAGATTTGATTCAGCAGTGACCACACTCTGACCCCCGGTATAATAGCACAACTTTTTTTGGCAGTGGTGAGCGCTGAGGCCGATTCCAGATGAGAGTTTGTAGTTTGCTTTTTGTCTTTTCGGTTCATAAGTGGATCTTAAGTTTTCCTGGAAAAAACATATGGGGCAAGGAAGAGTGCTTGAGAGAAGGATGACAGTCTTGTGCTTGAAATGAACCTGCTGCTTTCCGCTTCAAGACTTATTGGCAATTTGGAGCTTATTTTGGTCTCATTCAATAATTATGCACATAGATAATGTTTTGATGACCAAAGTCTGAAATTCTTTATACTGGGATTTCATTCTCCAGATCAAAGCTAATTTGAGAAGGATACACTCATAGATACACATGCAACTCATCAAACTCCTAAATCTACTTTATTTTGTTCTTTCTTTTTGATCACACCAATGCAAATGATTTCTAGTGACTTCCCTTTTGAAGTTTGCTTTAGGGTGAAGTTTGCTGTAACAGCTGTGTTAAAAAGTGTAGAAATGAACCTTTTCATTTTAATTAGAACTTGATAGAGGAAGTAGGATCAACTCTCTGCAGAAATTGGAAAAAGGGATTCAGTCCTTTCAAAAAACCCCAGAACAATCAGGTTAACTTTTAGGAGCAGCTGTTTATCTGCAAGAAACAAGGAGGGAAAAATACTGAAGGAATACTGGGAGATGAGAATATAATATTTCGTATTATATATGAATATTCTGAATATTCTCGTATTTCTGATTTAAACTTCTGAAACATTAGTCCCTCTCAAACTTCCACTGGATCCTTGTTTCTTTCTCACTCTTTCTTTCTCTTTTTTTCCCCTACACCTCATTTACTGCTTCATTTCTGACACATTCACTATTGACTGTATATGCATTTCCATTTAGCTGGAATTCTGAAACTGCAAATGCAAGGATGAGTCATTTAGTTGAGACTAGAAGCCATAAGTATGTGTTTAAAATAATAGCTCAGTACCTTAGACAAATGTCAAGGTGTGCTGTGATTTAAAATTCCCTGTAGAAAGCAATTTTTACTAGATGGCTACAATATGTGTTGATTTTTAGGCTTTAATATAGGAGACATCACCACAGTTTGACTTCTCATTTGGAATGGTGTTGGGGTTTAGCATCAGATGTCAGTTTTTTAATGACATAAATACGTGGTTTTTGTTTGAGTGTCTTCTTGATCCTTGTTATTAAGAAAAGTGCCAGAGGACACTGCAGCATGAGGTTGTCATCTGTTGCTCTCCTCCACAGCTCAGCAGAGAGAGCAGACGTCCTGCACTTTTCTGCAGTTCTCAGGGCTCACGAGTTGAAATGGTTGGTGCTGCATTCACTATCACAACTGCTGTACCAAGAGAGACTAGGAAAAAAAGAAATTGCTCTTTGCCTTGAAATCCAGGATACAATACATTGGTCAGAGCACAGGATGGACCAGGGCTCTGCTACCAGTTGTGTACCACCAGTACCTAAACCACTGTCCGGTTTCCTACCAATATCCCATCTGACAAAGTTGTTGTTCTCACACCTGAGTGTCACAATGGGTAGGTTAACTGGAAGTGCCTGAGGCACTCCTCTGCACCCAGAGTATCACCAACTATTTTGTGTCCTTTACAGTGGAAAGTGGAACAATAACAGCCCTTAAAATTGAAAGTTAGAAGGCCTCTTGTTCCTTAGGAGGTCTGCCCATCAGAGCACAGCGGCGCAGAGCTGCTTGCAGTGAGACTTGGGAAGCTGGAACAAGTTTGTACAGCTATGTTTTCATCCCTTTGTCCTGAGTCCTTTGGGAAGAGAGCATTTTCTGGAAGTATTGTGTGTCCCAGCACCTCAGCTCAGGTCAGGGTTCCCAGCTGCTGCCAGCAGGAGCGCAGTGATGGCTCTCAGTGATCTGGACACCTTTCTGTGCAGGGCTGGCAGGGAGTGCTGGCTCTGGATGGGCTGGTGTGTCTAGACAGGGAAGTGCCGTGCAGGAATCCAGCTGTGCTCTTGGAAGCAGCAGGACTGTGCCCCAAGCAGCCACTAATTAGCCTGGCCACTGCAGCACACTGACGTGGCAAGGCAGCTTCTCCCACACCTGAGCTGGCTCTGCATGGTGCTGTAATTACCTGCTGCAGACGTGCCTAACTTGTTTTGCAGGAGCTGCCAAACAGTTATCAGGCAGATAATGGTTTTGGCTGCTGTTGGCCTGGGTTAGATTCCACCTGATACATGTGAGCTGACAATCCCATATCTCGATTACAGAGCTTTTGCATTCTTTGGTGTACAGTGTAATAGTTATTATAGATTGATTTGATTACCAGTACAGTGTCTGAGCCTTTTATTAAAAGTGACAAACCTTTTGAGATTTGTAGGATTTAATGTTCTTGACTGGCTCAGTCTTCCAGGGTGACTGCTTCTTCTGCATTTGTAATAACTGGAAGATCTCCCTATTCAATTCAGTAAGAGCAAAAGCATATTTCCATTGAAATGAATACCTCAGGAATGAATTCTGTTTTAGTGGGAAATTTTCCAGCCTGTCTGTGCTTTTATTTTGCTCACCGTGTGAGTCCTTTCATATTTTACTGTATTTGCACTTATTTGCTGTGCCATATAAGAGAGCCATACATAGATATGAGTGCTTTGCTGTTCCTAAACCCCTGCTAATGTGGGTGTGCTTGTCCATGGATGTGTATCATAGACAGAGCCCTCCAGTCATCTAGGATCAGTGTGCAGTAGGATCAGTAAAGTCCTGGTAGGGTGTTCTATTGAAACAATTCTTTATTTTCTTTTGATGTAATACGATTTATTCATCCAACACATCTTTGATATTCCAGTTTGTTTATACCACAGGCCAGTATTAAAATGTCACCCAGCCAGATATTAAAAAAAAAAAAAAAAAAA
>VWYO01012017.1:102148-117537 GCA_013400275.1 Rhadina sibilatrix | reverse complement strand
CAAATTAAAAATATTCACTGAACAGGCCAAAATAATATGCTAATACGAACATTCTTCTTCTGCCACACTTTGCACTGGGAGCCATTCAACCTGTTGTGCATCCTTAGACAAATGGAAATATATTTCTTAGCATTAGTAGGATACCAATGAGTTATTTATTTGGACTCTTTATGAACAACTTTATACTGTGTAGATTTTAAATGCTATGCTATTTTCTTAGTTGATTAGACCTCTTAAAGCTAAGTTATAAAATGTTGAGAAACTTTTTTATTAAGATAATAGCTGTTTTTCAAAGGTTATTTAAATCATTATTTTAAAATTTCACTTTCGAAATGAGTACAGTTTGATTTTTTTCCTTCTTCTTGAGGAGTTGGTTTTGGTGAGAGCTGTAAAATAGGATTATTTATTAATTAGATACAAAAAGCAATGTATTAAAGTGGAGTCATACTTGAAATTGTAATGTGGTGTATGTTCACTTTGCTATTAAGAAAATCTTTCAATGACTTTCAGGCAACATGGCTTTTGTGCACATTTTGATGTAATTCATACTGTTGCCCCTAAAGTTTTAACAAGTAAAAGAGCATCTTACTTCCTTACAAGGGCTAAACTGAACAAAGAGACAGAGAAACCTACACAGATTAATTAATGCTGTTCAATTTCTCGGCTGAAAAATTAGTATAGAGAGACAATAAATAGAAACATATAATAGTATCCAGTAGATACTACTCTAGGAACCTACACAAATGTATTCATAGAAATGAAACATTCTGTTATAACTATTCTGTTGTAACTTGCTGACCTGAATTAGATTGATATTCACTTTAAACAAGTAAACAACAAGGACCCTTTGACGGCCCTTTGCTGCCATTAAAAAGCAAATTCCATAGTGGCAGTACAGCTTGAAACCTATTTTAACTACATACAATTAGGCAATGAATGTGTTGGAATTCACGTCTCAAGAGTTGAATCTCCATTTTTTACAGATTTTCTATTGAAATATTCTCAGATTTATATGTCATATAGAAATATGATTTTTTATCTTTAAATATACATACAAATATACATATATGTAATAGATACGTAAGTATCTAAAGTTCAAAGAACTGTTTTATTTACTTTTAAAAATCTGCCTCTGGCATAGAAAAAATATTCAGCAGTTCTGTTTCTTGACTTTTAATAGAGTTTAAGTTGAACAACCATATACTTTTCTGTTAAAATAGGAAGCTTACTTCAACTCTGTTATGCCTTTGACTGTGGTGTTAAGGAGAGACCTTGAGAAAAGCTTTGGGCAGGACATTCGGAAAGCAAAACATTTAGGCTTTGAGCTTCTAAATGAATAGAAGCAGACAGAGACAATGATAATGAAAGGGTGTTTGGGAGGGTTTGGGGGGGTGATTTTGAGTTGGTGTTTTTTATTACTTTGGAAGAGATTGGGTGTGGATTTTAGTTATTTTCTTTGTTTTGTGGGTTGTTTTTTTTTTTTTTTTTTTTTTCAACAGCAGTGTTTTAATCTTGTATGAGAAATACTCTTTTTCCACACTTTGATCTGTAGGTGATATACAGAAAGCAGATTTCTCATGTCTTCATTCCTTCATTCTAAATGATGGTGGCTTGATTCAAAATGGGGTAAAAGTCCTTGGTTCAACTGCATTATATTTCAGTAACTTACCATCTCTGGAGAATGATGATAATAAATATATAAATATTTTTATTCCTTAATTTCTAGAATTGTATAAGACTTTTAATTTTTTTTTTAAAAGCAACACACATCTATTGGTCACCAGAAAACATCTGCCTTGTATAAAATTATCTACATGGATTTTCTTCTTGTATTTAACTAGCTGAATTTAACTAGCTAGAAGTCTTTTCTATTTCATCACTGCCATTAGATGACATCACTTCTCATTAGATATGACATTCTCCATCAAATCACTTACGTCCTTTTTCCAATTGGTACAAAATCTACTTTTTTATAAATTTACTTAGTACATAATTTTAATTGTCTTAAATTTTATTAAATTTTATATACATTGACTACAATATTTTGTTCAGATTTCTGCTTTCTATAATTCTTATACTGTTCTTTGAAAAGGCAAAATTTAAAAGCAATCATGATTTTTAGATCCCACACCTAATATCTGACTGTGTTTTAAGGACAGAACAGATAATTTTTTTTTTCACCCTTGATTGAATAATATTCATCCAGAATGTGCTATACATGGGGTGGCTATATTGTTCTGCAGACAATCAGCAGTGCTTTGGCCATGAAACAAGTTGATAACCTCACCATCTGTTTTGCCAACTTCCAGTTTTACATTTTTTTACATTTTAAACTGCTGGTTCTGTGAATTTGTCAACTAAAGCAAATCCTTCCCTCCTATTTTCTCTGGCATGAATGGGATTATTTGTCAGAGAATACTAATGACACAAAAGTGTTTGGATGTACATTGTGCCATCCATGGGCACTCCAGAAAGCTTTTGAAAGCATTATCCTCAGTGAATATAAATACCAGTGTAATGGTATAATTTGTAAATGACGTGCTATGAGATCTCATGGACCTATCTGTGGACAGAAAGTTCCTGAAGTGAACAACCTTGGCAATTTTACTTGTTATGAATAGACTGATGTCATGGTTTCATCCCAGCCAGCAGCCAGGCGCCAGGCAGCCACTCGCTCACTTCCCCACCAGCAGGATCATAGAGAGAACTGGAAAGATAAAAGAGAACATGTACATTGCGATTTTAATAGGAAAGGCAAAAGTTGTGCACAGGAGCAAAGGAAAACAAAGAATTAATTCACTGCTTCTAACAGGCAGGCAGATGTTCAGCCATCTCAGGAGTGCCCATTTTGTGTAACCGTGACTTGGGAAGACAAATGTCACCACTCCAAACATCCCCTTATTTCTTCCTCTTCTCCCCAGTCAGTTGGGGTCACCTGTCCTGGCTGAGTCTCCTCCCAACCTTCCATGCACTCACAACCTCCTTGACAGTGTGGCTGTAAGAAAAGCAGAAAAGGCCTTGTGTCTGCAAAAGTCCTGCTCAACAATAACAAAAACATCTCTGTATTATCTACCCTGTTGCTGATAATTTGTTCAGCACAAATCCAAACCAAGCCCTATACCAGCTACTGTGAAGAAAATTAACTCTATCCCAACCAAAACCAGCAGTAATGACAAACAAAAATCGTGTTTTCTTTGAAGTAAGAAGTAGAGGAGCAAAAAAAGATCAACAGGCTTTTAAAAAATCTCCAAATCAATCTTGGGAATGCATGTCATTTACACATTTGATGGAGACATGGGGATGTGGCACAGAGGGGTTTAAAATGGGGGAAGAAGATATAATAATTTTTGTATTTGAAATAAAATTGTTATCAGCAACAGACTTTTGGCTGACATTTTAAAATTATATTACGTCACAACTTGTCTTTACTATGTAAGTGTAGACTTACAACTCAGTTTGTAAAATATTTGTGAAGCCACATTTCCTAACATACTCTAATCAAAATATTTTTGCCTCTGTGATATCTGGGAAATTCTAAACCAAGATGATTTACAGAGTATTTAAAGATGTGTTCTGAAAGAAATATCAAAAACCCGTGTGTTATACATCACATACTGTTGTCACTCCTTTAAACCACTCCATGAAATGCAGATAATGTATATAAAATCACCAGAAAACTATACTTAATGTAAATGAGACAGCCTGTTTCCCCATCTCACAGTCACTTTACATTTGGAGAGGTTTTAGAGATAGACTGTGAAGTAGAATGGCCTACTATAGTAGTATAGACTATAATCAATGTAAAATTGTATTAAATCTTCTATGTATCTTCCTAAATAAGCTCTGATCTTCAAAAATATAAATCCTAATAGGAAAAGACTAGACCAGCCCACCGATCCAATTCAGTAAGTTTTAGAATCCATCATCAGAAAATCCTTCCTGTGGAAAGAATATGTCTCCACTGAAGCTACACTCAGGGAACACTTAATTTACAAAGAGGCACTATTGTACCGTTTGGGGGCAAAATTAAATAATTATGAATCATTGAATAACACATAAATACACAGAAAAACCCAGGTACATTTTTTAACCAAGTTATTTAAGAAAGTATATAGCTATAAAGTTTGGGAGAAATTAATTGCAGGCATACCTTTCCCCTTTGTTCTGCATATCAAAAACATCCTGATAATATTAATTGTAACTAAACACCTGTCTAAACAACATCACATATTTCCTTCTAAGATTAGCCTGTGCAGTACGGCTCAGAATATTTCACTGCCTCTGCAATTTTTTCGTTGTGACTCTAGCCCCTTTGAGGAGGAACCACTTCTCCCAGTTCCCATGGAACATAACCCCGTATAGCCTGAGATCACAAGCTGAATAAACATTAATTTCAAAATTACAATATATTGCAGATTATGTACAGAGAACCCTGCTGAGATAGTTGACCTGAAACAAAAAAGACAACTCTTAAAATTAAACATACTTTAATTCCGATCCACCTGGTTCAACAAGCTAAGAAGCTGCTTGGTTTCTTGTATAGCCACAGTTGATGCAAAATATTCTTTCTTTAAATACACTTCTGAACAGGGGATGAGATTTTTCTTAAGGCTTGTGATATCATCACCCAGACTGAAACTTCCCCCTAAATGCTTTTTGTTATTCATATATTTGATGCTTAATCAAGATATCCATTTTTGACAATTCTAAATATCGACTTTTACTACACAGAATGTCTCCTGATATGGTCAGGTAGAGCCATCTGACCAGCTGGAGACTAAACACAACATTATGTAATGACCTAGAGCTTAGTCTCCTTAAATCTGGTAAAAGTATGGGGGTTCTGGAAGGAAAAAGTCATAAATTAGACAAAGATTTAATTTTTTATTTTACAGTCTATTTATCTCTGCATGTACTGTTATAACATGAGACCTGTTAAAAGAACTTGAGAGGATGAAGCAGGGCTTCTATTTTGCTCCCAAGAAAGTTGAAAATGTCAGCTGTAAATATTAATGGTTTCTTATCCTTTTTAGTATTTACTGTTTTAGTTCATAATACAGTTCCAACCAGGAACAGATTGAAAGCTACTCCATGCATATTTTTTTGTTCTTTTTTGCCTTTTAAAATGAAAATTTAATTTCCTAGATTTCAGCAGTTTCCCAGCTCATCACAAAATGATGTTCCACTTCTTTCTTTTTTGCAGGATGATGACTGAGAAAAGAGAGGTGATAACTGCTTGGTGCAGGCTAATCAGAACCAACCTACTGCTGAGTTGATCATGAATTTTGTGCAGCAGCAGAGGGATAATACTTAAGGGAATTCTATGGTTATCTGTAGTTAAAGAGAAATCACATTTTCAGCATTTTGTGCTCAACATGGATATGTTTCAGACTGAGCACAGCCACATGGTATGACTCCAGTTTTTAGTATGCTTTTCTGATTAAGGGAATTTTGCATCAGTCACATAAATTTTTGGCATAAAAAATAACTGTTTCAGTTCATGAGAAATTTTCATTTGTTTGAATTTCTGTGATCAAACCAAAAGTTTCATTAGCAGATGCATTTTAAATATTTGGTATAAAAATATATTTTTTATGTTTAAAGTCTGGTCCAAAAAAAGAAAATCTGTGGGTTTTTATTTTTTTTTTTTTTTCTCTTGCATTCTGATATTCTTCAGGATCAGGAGTTTGTCTGGGGTTGTCTTAACAGCCCCTTATATATTTGGTGATAAGTTTCCTGTTCTTACTATACCTCTAGATATTAACAAAACCTCCATAGTATCCTTTAGTAACAGAAACAGAGACAGCTTTTATTCTTTGCCTCTAGAGTACGATTAGAATTTTATGAGTGTTGTACTACTAAAACCTTGGACACTATTTCTGATCTCCTGGGCCTTCCTGACTGAGTTGATCTGTCAGTCAGAGCAGGGTTTCCCAAGTCTTTACTTCTGAGAGCTCAGTTTTACAAAACTGCACTAAGCAATCTGCCTGAAGCTTAGAAATTGTAGACATGTTATTTCCATAATTATATTTTTGCCTTTTTTTTTTGTAATTTTGCAAAATGCTTTCAATCCATCTGTGCTTGCACAAATTCATTTCAGGATACAAAAGAAGATGAAATCCCCAAATAATTAAATAAATAATACTCTTGCCATTTTTCTGTGTTGTGCCTTGACAACAATTCGTAGAATACATCAGGTATCATAATTCTTACACTGGTATTGTATTCTCTCTGTAAATGATTAATAGCACAAAATGTATATGAAGCTATCTGTGTCCAATGAGACCTGCTGAAATTCACATAGTTAATAATGCTAATTATTGTATGTCATTATGTATAAAAGTGATGGATACCTTGCCTAAGTGCCAAATGCCACCCAGCTGCTCTCTCACTGCTACTCCCCAACAAGACAGAGGGGGAAATAAGATGCAAAAGCTCATGGGTCAAGACAAAGGTGGAGAGATCAGACATGAAATATAGTCATGGGTAAAACAGACTCCTCTCAGGAAAAAGCTGAGTGGAGTTGCTGTTCAGGAGTGGTGCTCCCCAAAGCTGGGCATTGGGACCAGCACTGTTTAACATCTTTGTCAGCAACATGGACAGTGGGAATGAGAGCACCTTCAGCAAGTTTACTGACAGCTGTGTGATGAGGCTGACACGCTGGAAGGAAGGGTTGGTATCTAGAGGGACCTGGACAGGCTTGAGGGGTAAGCCTGCATAGGCCCTGCTAAGTTCAAAAAGGCCAAGTGCAAGGTCCTGCACATGGGTTTGTGCAATCCAAGAACAAACATAGGCTGGACAGAGAATAAATTGAAAGCAGCTCTGAAGAGAAAAATTTAGGGTTGTTGGTTGACAAGATTAACATGACCTGGCAATGTGCACTCGCAGCATAGAATGCCATCTCTATTCAGACCTGCTTCATAAGCAGCATGTCAGGAAATCAAAGGTGGTGATTCTGTCCCTCTTCTTCAGCTCTGGGGTCCTCAACACAAGAAAGATGTGAAGATTTTGGAGCAAGTTCAGAAGGCCACAAAGATGATCAGAAGTCTGGAAGACCTCTTCTGTGAAGACAGGTTAAGAGAGTTGGTTGTTCAGCCTGGAGAAAAGAAGGCTCTGAGGAGACCTTATAGCATCTTCCAGTATCTAAAGGATACTGGAGAGGGATTTTTACAAGGATATGTAAGGATTAATGGCTTTAAACTGTCAGAGGGCAGGTTCAGATTAGCTATTAGGAAGAAATTCTTAACTGTGAGGGCCATGAGGCACTAGAACAAGTTGCCCAGAGTTCCATCCCTGTAAGTATTCAAGGGGCTTTGATGGGGCTTTGAGCAGCCTGATATATTAAAAGGTATCCCTGCCTGTGGCCCGGGTTTGGAAATAAAAGACCTTCAGGATCCCTTCTAGCTCAAACCATTCTACGTTTCTAAGATTCTATGTATTGAGCACCAGACATCTCAGTTGAACAAAGCTCTTCTTTTTAGTCAGGTGGTATATAAGTCTGTCATAAGCAGTTCCAGTACCTACAGTGGCTGATACATATGCTTTATCCTGTGTGCCTATTTTAGGATAAAATGGATAATCATCCAGAGGTATTTAATTGTTTCTATTGATTAAAATGGGGACATCAGTCTTAATCATTGGGTAGAGTGCAAATCATAAGTTGAATTTTCCTGGGTTATTCCCATGTTTATTCCTTTTTAATTTGCCCTTTTAAAAACAAAATCAATATAAAAACCAACAAGACAAAGCCCTTTATGGAGTCAGGCCTAGAGTAATATCTTTAAAAATTGCATTTAAAAACTATTGCTCTCAGAAGTTATGCAGTATCAAAAGAAGAAAAAAACTGTCTATCTAATTCTGTTACTTTTCTGAAAAGGGAGAGGAAAGTAAACAATTATCATCAAAAGCATCGAGATCTCAGCTGGTGATCTGGAACAACAACAAACACAGTTAAGCAGGAAACAGCTACCTTTCATTCAATAGTTTCCAAAATTATGTGTTAAGAATTTTGAATTTTCTTTTCCTCTTGTTTAATTGAAGACAAAATATTAAAAGATAGTTCCATGAGATAATATGTGGTTTTTTATTCCTTAGTCAACAGGCATTTGTTACTGAAAACAAAATTGTTACAACACAGCAAAGTTCCTGATCAATCCTTACAGTGCAAAGCCCTCCACTGTGAATAAATAAATGGTATGTGTGAAAGAGAATTAGACAGTGGTTTGGAAATAATATTATATCATCATATCAGAGAGTCACAGGTCATGCCCATACTGTGCAACAGAGGGAAGTGCAGACTTCCTTAACTGGCCCTGACTGATTCAGCTCTGCAGCAAGCAGCAGGAGAGTTAAACCCAAGCTGTATTCTGTTTGGGCTGATTAATCATGCTAACAGGGGTATAGTGTTACTGGGACTGAATCATAAAAACATGCTGGGTGTTATGCTGCACCATGGAGAAATGATTGCTTGAGCCAATGAGAATGAATATCTCTATCAAAATATTGTATTCTGCAGCACAGTCTTTGTAAGTTTCAAACCAGGATTTGTTTTACTGCAACAAAATAGATTTGGGGGTTGGTTTGTTTGTTTTTTTTTCCTTTTTCAGGAGGAATTATATGCGTTTTCTTATTAAAATAAATTAAGGAATCTCTTAACTGGAAGTGAATTTTGGAATAATCAAATCATTGTTTCTTCAAATGTTAGTGTTTCTTGTGATAATGTGATTTTAGTTTGCTTTGAATAAACTGTATACTGATGTTGCCATAAAAACTCTTAGATTTCAGGCCTTTAATATGACACAGTTTTCAAAAACAAGTCAGTTATATTTCATGTAGGTATAGAATCATTGTAACTTTGGAAAAGTTGGAAAAGTAAGATCATAAAGTGCAACCTTTCACTAAGCATTGTCTTGTCAAGAAAACCACAGCTCTAAGTGCCGTGTTCAATTGTATCTTGAATACTCCTAGAAAACGTGAACACCTTGGAGGCCCACTACAAAACTTAACCTCCCTTTCAGTGAAGAAAAGAATAAAAATAAATCCTAATATTTGACCAAAACCTACCCTAGTACAGGTTGAAGACTGATTTCCTCTCATCCTGTTACTTGTTACCTGGGAGAAGAGACTGACATCCAGTTCGCTATTTCATCTTTTTCAGCTAGTGGCAGATTAGCTGAACCTGATTTTTTCCAGGCTAAATAACTTCAAAGAAGTCAGCTGCTCTTCATAACTTACTCTCTGAAGACTTCTTACTTTGTTGCTCTTCTTTCAATACAACCGAGAGCTTCAATGTCTTTCTTGCAGTGAGGGGCCCAAAAACAGAACAAAGTATTTGAGGCATGACCTCACCAAATACAGAGGGATAATCACTGTCCTTGTCTGCTGGTTACCCAACTGCTGATACAAACCAGGCCATCACTGGCTTTCTTGGCCACCTGGGCACACACTGGCTCATGTTCAGCTGCTCACATTCAGCTGGCTGTCCAGCAGCACTCCCAGGTCCTTTTCTACTGGGCCACTTCCCAGCCACTCTGCCCCAACCTGTAGATCTGCAGGGGGTTGTTAGGACTCAAGTGCAGGACCCGGCATTTGGCCTTGTGCAACCTCATGTAACTGGTCTCAGCCCATTGATCCAGCCTGTCCAGAAACCTCTGCAGAGCCTTCCTGCCCTCCACAGGTTGACGCTCTCACGGAGCTTGATTTTGTGTGCAAAATGACTGTGAATGTCTTCTATCCCCTTACTCAGGAAGTTGGTAAAGATATTTATTGGGACTGGCCCCAATACTGAGTAGGAGAAGGGAATACAGGCAGCCTCACCCATGATAAGTAACAGCTGTATCCAGTAAGGATAAGTGAGATAAAAGAGGGGGTTAACTGGCAAGGGGAGAAGCATCATGGAGAAGGAACCTTGAGGTGTATGAAGGAGAGGATTACAAAGTGGGATCCTGGGGCAACAGAATCACTGCTGTGAGGTCAGTCTGGGTCAGAAGTTAGAGCCTGTTGCTGGAACCTGCATTCACAGTCTAGCCAGGCAAAAGCCTGCAGTCAGAGTCTGCAAACTGCTACTTGCAGTTGTAGTTTAGCAGGAAATAACCAGCAGTCAGAGGCTGCAAAGGAAACCTACAGCAGGAGCTTGCTGCAGCCAGAGTCAGTGAATAGGTGGAGTTAAGATGACTAAACTGTGAGGAGGAATAAACCAGGACCCTTTTTATGCTATGTTTAACAAGAAGTCTGTGCCTCAGCTCATTTTTACCCTCTAATAATAAGGCTGCTGCAACAATATTGGGTCTTGGGGAACACATTTGTGACTAGCCACTAACTGGATTTAACTCCATTCACCACAACTCTTTGGGTGAAGTTCCCACTTTTCCTAATACTGTTATTTGAAGATTATGAAGTGAAAAAGACAATAATTTTCTATTTTGTCAAGACAAGTTTATGTATGTAAAGGTTTCAAACTAACTCCACACTAAATTGCTCAGTCAGAGCAGAACAGTTTTACAGCAATTCAAACACCAATTCTCATACATTATCAAATGCTTTAGCTCCCATTTTCTTGTCAATATTTTGGAAATAGAATTGGACAGACAGGCAGGTGACTGTAGTCTTGTGTCCTAAGCAGAGTAATCTAAGAGTGATAATAAAAGGAAAAGGTGAGCTATTCTGAGCTTGCACCATACTACTGCTTATGCAATCCCAGATGTGTGCAAAGCACACTAAATTTTCCTTGGGCCATAATATTTGTTTCAGTTTCTTTAGTAGAATAAAAATGATACATATTTTATAGGCTTATAAATGTGAAACTTTCATAAAGTACATTCAGTAAGTTGCCAAATAAATCAGGAACATATTTTAAAAATGTATGAACAGTTGCCTGCTTTCATATATCAATTCACTTTAAAAAATCTGTATATGTCAATATAGTAACTGAATTAAAGCTGTATATCTAACCTACAGTCCTCCTAGCTTTTCTGTAAATCTTCTTCATTGTCAGAAAAACAAACCTTTAGGTGAAAACTTATGATAATGGCGACTTCTTTCTACATTAATTTTTTTTCTCACTCTGACAGTAGCCACAAAGTAGCATACAAAGTGACAGTAGCCACAAAGTGACATACATAGGTCTGAAAATGCCACCTACATCAATATTTAATGAAGTGTGGTTGCTGACTTCTTTTGCTTGGTGTGTAGTAAAAATAAATGTTTCCATTGCAATTTTCAACCTATATCCACATTTATTAACACAAAGGAACATCACAGAAGGGAGGGGAGGAACCAAACACAGAATCACAAATCCATTTTATAAATAAAGTTGTTGCCAATTCCATGTTAGTGTGCTCTTAGGTTCAGTTTTCTAGTTCTCTTTTGCATTCACAATGCTTATTCACAAAGCCTAGCTAAAATCTTTCTAGCTGTAGAGATAGTTTTCATGCATGCAAGTGATTGTTATCGGCATCAAAGAGAGCTACACAGTCATCAAAGGGAGTAAAGACTATATTTAGGGCTCCTTTATTCTTTTTGTACATGGCAAATTTCTATATCCTTTGCCGTAGTTTAAGAGAACTCAGTACAAGGATAGGGATATAAAACCACATTGTAATCACGAGATTGCTTGAGTAATGGGCTTATCCACAGTGTATGCTGAGGCTGGTGTTCTATGTATTGCCATCTGACACTATTCAGGTGTCAGGGGATCCATTTCCTTCTCTTTCTCTGAAATAATGACAAGAAAGATCCAGCCAAAGAAAAAACATGATAAGGTGTTCTTAAGGGCTTCTTCTAATGGTTGGTACAATGGTTGATACTATTCAAGTAGGGCAAAGTTATTGAGATGATAACATTATCTAGACCTTACTAATGTGTAAAGATGGCAGGGAATATTTTCACTTCTTGCTGTAGCCCTAGCACAGATGAAGTATAGAAGCTTAATATATATGTCAGCTCTTCACTGTTGAAAAAATGCTTATGTTGTAATGATTTTCAGCAACTTCAGGCTGAAGAAAGATGAGTCTGAGGTAAATCAGACATCTAAATTGCTATAAAGGACACACATATATCAATTTTACTTCATGTGATAGACAATCACCAAGATGTGAATGCAACTATTGCCTTCTTCCTCTGAGCCTTACTTGCACAACTTTGTGAATATCTTCATAATTCTGAATAGCTCCAATGTTACTGGGAGTTTCTAATTTCTCTTTTTTCTCAGGAGAAACAGTATCCAATAGTACAGATCATCCTACTGAAATTAATAATATTTTTGTTAATGGTGCAAAATCATAATGAGATTTTACCCCATACTATCCCTAAAATCCAAATATAAGGCTATTATCTTGAAATTTAATGAGACAAAAAATTGGACAGGTTGCAGAACTCAAATGGTTGTATTAATTCTATGAAGCCGAGATGACTCTTCATTACCTGTTTTGTTCTTTGCAGAAAAGGACCTGGAATCCCTGTGAACAAGTTAAACATGAATCTGCAATGTAGTCTTGTAGGGGAGAAATTCTGCCTGAGCATGACAAGATGAACCAGTTAGAGAAATGCCATCAGGTTCAGGCTGGTGATTTCTCCCCTCCATTCAGCACTTGGGAGAGCAGTTCATCAGGATACTCAGGGCTGGAGTACATGATGTGTGAGGAGAAGCTGAGAGCTGGGTCTAAGGTAGGAGGAGATATAATTGTGCTTGAGTTACTCAATGGTAAAGTATAGAGGGGAAAGACCTGAAGGTTCAGACTCCTCCTGAAGTTGCAGTGATAGGACAAGGGGCAATGGAGACAAAGATGCCATGTAGGAAATTTCAATTAAATCTGGAAATGTTCTTTCCATGAGGGTGGTGTAACACCATGAGAGGCTGCTGAAGAAATTGTGGAACCTTCATCCTTGCAGACGCTCATAACTCAGCTGATCAGAGCTGCAAGCAACCTGACCTGTTCTGGCCTTTCTCTGAGCAGGTGGATGGGCCAGATGTTCTTCACATGACCACTTCAATCTAACATATTATAAAATTATATAATTATATGATTATAGAAAACTTTCAGGTTTATCTACTGCTCTTTCTGTGATATGTAATCTATCAAACCAGTCATTTCCTTACAGAATTTTATTAAATTAGTCAAGCATGACTCCCCATTAGTGAATTCATGCTGACTATCCTTGGTGATTTTCTTGTGTTCATATGACTGGAAATGGCTTCCAGGATTAGCTGTTTCATGAAATGTTGTGTGTATCAACTGCATTCCTAAATTGGTTTAATTAATACATAAATTAATTACATATATTTACCATGTGTGCAAATTTGTATTTGGTTGAACTCCTTTGAAATATCAGCTCATTGAAAATGTATAATTTAATTCTAAAATTTAAGGTTGCAGACGTACTAGATAAATCCTTATCCTACAATATATTGAGGCCCAAATTTACGTGGCACATCTCTAAGAAAAATATCTGTTAATAAATCATCTGGTGGACAATATGCAATTCAATTGTAGGTTGGCATAGAAACTAGGTTCGACATTCTCCCAAGCAGAGAGAAAGCAGTACAAAATCTTTAACATTTGCAAGCTGTTACTCTTAACTGCCTTGTACTCTCAAAACTGAGGTTTACTGTCTAGAGACACTTTCAGGAAACTAAGCCAAATAAATCAAGATGACTGTAATTCTTACCATGAATCCTTACTGGCTTCTTTCCAAAATAACTACAAAATGTTGCAGTTGAGGGTTTGGTTTTACTGTATATTTTGTCTTTATTATTACTTCAATCCACATAGTGAAATCCCCTGTTTAGTCTAAGCGATCCTTCAGAGTTGAGCTAATTTGATCAATATTGGTAAAGTGAATGTTGCTGTTGCTCAGGATAATAATACTTAGGGGACTATAACAAACCCTCTCTCTCTTTATATATTATGCGATTTTTTTTTACAGTGATTTCACTCACCCTGCTTTTATCGAGTTCCAGTAACTTAAATGTGACAATATGATCCAACCTTTGTAATGCAGATTGAGGGAAAAAAAAGGTTGTTCTGTCCCATTAAGGGAGACAACATTACATGTGTAAATATCACCATTGGAAATGGTGTTTGGAGACTAAACCCCATGTTTTTTACAATCATGTAAGTCAGCACAAGATAGATAAATCAATCAAGTTAGTTAAATTTTGTCTTCAGTTAGTAACAAAGTTCTTTCAACTATCAGTAATGAGAATTATAGAGAAATTAAAAGTACAACAGTAGACAATATTTAAGGAAATTAATAGATGCATCTTATTAGTATTATATGTATTATTTTTCAAGTATATATTTTGATTATGTCCAGATTGAATATGTCTAAATTACTATGATTGCAGTTTCAGGAATCAAGCTCTGTTATGCATATGTAAAAGCTCTTTTGAAAAGAAAGTGGATTAGAATAGATTATTTTTAATAATTTCAAAAATCACCAATATTCTGTGTCAGTAGCTTTACAATTTCTTACCTCAAATGTTTAATACTTATTAGAATAAGGTGATTTTTAGGTCAGATGATAATAATGTGTTTTCTTGTAATAAAACTAAATTAGTATACATTTCTTTATCGAGATGAATATATATTTTATGTATTACTTGTGTGGATATATACAAATATTTTTCCATGTTTTAGAGAGGACTTAATAGTGACCAGAGTGCAAATTAGAAAAAGGGAGAGATGGAGTGTGATAAATGGTAGAAGCTTCATTTCTGCTTTAATATGAAAATATTCCTAACCCTGTGCATCTCTATTCCTTGGTATGAAAGCACTGAAACTGGAGAGAAGAAATGTTTTAATAGGAAATGTTATTATAGTGAGACATGGGGATATAACAATAACACAATAAATAGTACTCCTTTTCCATTCAATAAATAATCTCTTTAAGGAAAATTACTTTGTTATTTTTAAGTGGAAAATACTTATTTGTGTTTCTGTGAACATATTTAGGAAAAAAAAATTGGTTATATATTTTAAATATTTCAAGTATATGAAATGGAAAAAAAAGAAACTGTTTAATCTGTTGGTGGTGTTGGTTGGTGTTTTTTTCCCCCAATTGTGTCCATATTTACACCCTTAGATGGACACAGCCTTGATTGCTGGAGTTGGTTCAATGTTATAGATACCATGCTATACCTAACTCCAGAATTAGGTTCTGCCCACCAAAGCATTAAATAAAATCTTTGCTCTTACACTGCTTTTATTAATAGAAGTGTTATTTTATATAATTCAATGTAAAATTCCTTGAATTATAAATGGCTCAGATATATAGAATATAGTGTATACTTTATCTGTAAAGTAGAAGAAAGCTAAGAGGAAATAGTTGCATCTTGGGAAAGCTCAGCTGTGATATCTCCAGGAAAATGGCTGAAGGCATGTCTTTTTTTT
>VWYO01012017.1:72978-102113 GCA_013400275.1 Rhadina sibilatrix | reverse complement strand
TTTTTTTTTTTTTCCATATGTAATAATTTAATGACTCAATAAGACATTATAATGAAAGAAACATTATTATGAGAAAAGGTTATGAACATTTGGTATATTCTCTAGATTTGTTTCTTATATTGATATTTTTGGACTGCAACAGATGAAACACTGATAGTTTTTATACCTTATTATTGTAAGATGTACAAGGTTTGCCTCAAGCCACAACAGTGATTCTCAAAATGATAAGAAACATTTAATCAGATGAAAGACACTCTATCTATGCTGAAACAAAATATGTAGTTAAGTTTAGAATGATTAGAATGTTGGAGTTCACACATCTTTCTTGAACCTAAACCGTAAGGAAACAGAGGAACCAAGATTTACCTTCAGAGGTGATTACTTATAGCCCTAGGGTAAAAATCTATGATTGAGTCATGGTCCTTTAGCATTTCATGTTGTTTCAGGAGGTATCTACATACCATTTGGGTAGCTTCATCATAAGATATATTAGCATTAAGTAAATTCTACACAAATAATGTAAGAATACAAGCACAGCAGAAGCTATTTTGGTATTTTGTACACATTTGAAATCCCTGAAGACTAGATTAATCATGGCTGCAATGATTCAAGGTCTCTCAAGGGCTTTTGTGAACTGTCCAATTATGGTGGTGAGAGAGAAGATAAAAGCAGGACAGTTGGCATAGAGGGTTGGAGGAAACATCTCCATTGTCCAACAACTTAATATGAAAGTAAGCAGTAACATTGGCAACTACTATTAAGATCTCTCAGTTCTACCTATCTTATTCCATATTCCATTTGTATAGATTTTTGGTTTGTTCACTTTATTTTGACTCTGATCTAATGTTATTTGTCTAAGCAACTTGTTCGCTCTCATAGATTAGCTTAATTCTATAGTAGAGATCACCTTGTTACACTGGGTTTCCTTACAGCATCCTTTTCAATTTGTCATGATTTAACCCCAGCCAGCAACTCAGCTCCCTGCCCAATTGCTCATTCATTCCCCCTCAGTGGGATAGAGGAGAGAATTGTAAGTTTAAAAGTGAGGAAACTCATGGGCTTAGACAAAGATAGTTTAATAGGCAAGGCAAAATCTGCACACGAAAGCCAAGGAAAACAAGGAATTCATTCACCACTTCCTGTGGGCAGGCAGGTGTTTAGCCATTTCCAAAAAGCCAGGCTCCATCATGCTAGCAGTGCTCAGGAAGACAAACACCATTACTCCTGCTTCCTTCAGTTTTACATGCTGAGCATGATGTGACACAGTCTCAGTTATTCCTTTGGTCAGTGGGGATTAGCTGCCCCAAATGTGTTTCCTCTGAACTCGTGCACCCCCAGTCTCTGCACAGATAGGGTGGGATGTGGAAAGCTTTGAACCCCTCAGGGGAACCCCCAGAGCTTTGCCCTGGAAGAATACACCATAGAGTCTCCCCACCCAGGCTGAAAGAAAATACTTCCCCCAAGGTGCTTTGCAATACTGTGTGATCTACCTCAGTTTTGCTTTCCCCATTCTCATGTTTTCTTTTTTCCCCATTTCCCCACTGGTTGTGGTATCCCTGGTGGCCTGCCTCATGCCTCCTAAAGGACATTGCCCTTTGCCCTGCCCTTTGTACTGCCCCTGTGTCCTCAGACCATTAGTTCCTGACCCCATACTTAACCCTGTGCACACTTCTGATCCTGGTATTTTGTGCCTGATCCCTTCAGCTTGCTGGAATAAACCTTTGCTGGAATTTATCTTAAAAAAGGCCCTTCTTGCCTCTCCTTGCTGAGCTACCCATGGTGTGTGGACTTGACTGCTTTGCCTGAGTGCCTACCCAAGCAGCCTTTCCACAGGAGATACTTATTGGAAATAGCAGCAACCACCATCTAAATCCCACATTGCTATGGTGAGAGGCAGAAAAGACCTCAGGTTTGTGTGAATACTGCTCAGCAATAATGAAAACATCCCTGTGTTACCAACACTATTTCCAGCACAGATCCAAAACACAGCTCCATATCAGCTACCACGAAGAAATTTAACTCTGTCATAGTCAAAACCAAGTAAGAAGGTGCATGCCATATTTTGTTGCATTCAGACAGGCTATAAATTGCAATGTCAGTACACATGTAAACCTTAAATTTTAATGAAAATACATCTCATTTTTTTCTGCTGAGTGGGCTGAGAGGAAACCAAATCAGAACCATCCTTTACTAACTTGCCTTTGTTTACTTGCATTGCAGTTGTGACAAATAAGCTCATGATACTTTTCTCACTGATGGCAATAAAAAGTAATATATCACAGCCAGTGGAACTTGAAAAGAATAAAGAAAGGTAGAATTCATTGCAAAGTCCTTGAAACAAGTGGAAATACTTAAGTTGTCTACAGAAGGAAATAGCACTGGTACTACAATATAGGAAATTCCTTTTTATGAATTTCATGGTTTCTCATCCCCTAAAGTCAGTTCAAAAAGACAATTTTGCCACTACATGAAGAAAATGATTAATAACTCCTTATGCTGAGCAAGTAAGCAGGATGATGAAACACTGTTAAATGGTTCAGACAGTACTTATTCTAGGCATGCAGCTAAGATCCCACTTGACGCTGAAATGAAAGCCTAAAAGTGTCATAGGAGTTTTCCATCAAATACAATAGGTTTTATCTCAGGCCTTAGAAAAGAGACTGAGGTGTTGGTTTGTGGGCTTTTATAGTGTTTTTGTTTGTTTGTTTTTGGCTTGTTTTAAAATTTGTGTTTGTGTCTGCATATATCTCAAAACAATATCCTTCATTATATTAGAAAGTCATAACATTAAAAAAAAGCATATTAGGGGAGGAGAAAAAAGTGAACATTGAAGCATAAAATATATTCATTATATATCTAGAATGCAGGAAATATATGTGGGAAATACACTATAAGCCGCTGTACAAAACCTATGCCATGCACTGTTTTTTGACTTTCCTGATTTCAGTTTTCTGTGTGTTGATATCTAATATTTGATATCCAAGAGAAACAAATGTATGTGGATTTCTTATGTTTTCTCTGCTTCTCAGAACTTAAGGTATTCATGAAAGTCTTCAGCTGCCATGAATTTCAAAATGTAGTTAGGCCAATCACATCATCATGGTCCTAAAATAAAAAAAAAATAAAAAAAAAAAATTGAGAATTTGTCTAATACTGCACATATTTGGTGATTGTGTACCTATAAACCTCCTAGCTCTAAGGCTACAATCAGCTTTTGAAATACCAATATTAAATCTATAAGAATAGATCGATCCTTTCAGATTAAAAAACAAAAGAACTGAAGAGGAAATTCACTTTTTCTTACCAGACTTGAATGCTAAAGATTCTCAGCAGATGATAAGAAAGTAGCTACTGTGCTAAGATGTTTGCTTCTCCAAGAATGCTTTCTTTCCAAGGGTGTCCTTCACATTTCAATAAACTCATTCTTAATAATATCTTGATTACATTTTTTATATCTAAAATATGGTGTAGCATTTATATTGTATATTCTTCAACTCAAGTTCAATTTGTTCTATAAACAGAATTTGTTTATGTAACTGATTAACTGGCATCAAATTAGGTCAAACACTGTTGACACAGTTTGGAGCTGTAATTGGTTTCTCTAATTGGTAACTATAAACCAGAATGTAATCAGCTCAGAATAAGTACACTCTGCACTATTAACCAGTAAAGTTTGGGATCTCTTGGGGAAGCTTTGCAAACTGTTCGCTACAAACAGGATTAAAAGTCTATCAGCCTCATTGTACTGTTTTGAAATTTATTTTGTAGAACCAACCATACAGAAGTGTAAGAACATACTTTTGTCAAACAGCAAGCAACAGTGTTAACAGCTCTACCTTGATCTGGAAGACTCCACCTCAGAGAACTGATTTGAACATTATATACTTTTCCTTACTGTAACTGAAAAATTAGCTTTCAGATATAGCATTACTGGCTGAAATGTGATCAAATTATGTGTATCCTTTAAACAGTTTTACCTCTATTTAACAGAGTTATGCAGAAGTACAGAAAAACCAGGCAACTTTAAGCCTAAACAGCTTTATGCAAAATCACAAAAAAAAAAAAAAAATCAATCTGCTTGCTTGTTTGGGATTATCAAGTATATATTCTACTCTCAGGACAAAACTCACAGAAAAAGTATGTGACCACTTCCAGTGACTGGAGTCAGACTGACCCTAATTTGCAAAACCTCGTTGTCTGACAGTAACATTGTCCATATGACTACTAATTGAGGCTATACTATTTGCACAAGCCATAAATTCTATGGATATGCAAATAAACTAGAAGGAAATTCAAAGGGCCATTTACTCTCAAAGGTAGGTTCTGAAAAAACATTGGTGGGGTTTTCCTACATTTTCCTAACTCTCAAAATCAAAGATTAAACAACATTCTTAAAAAATATCTAGGCTTTATTATACTTTTCATTCTCTTCCCTTGATTTATGAACTTCATAATTTTATGACATTACATTTTCTTTCACCTTCTCAGTGAGTTATTTCCAACTTCAGAGTCAATCTAGAGCACCTTTGTAATTTGATTGTTGCTTCTTTGTATCAATTATTAGCAATATCTTTCAAACAGCAGCAGGGGTGAAAATCTGCCATTATATACCCTGCCCAAATACAGCCAACAATGAGATGCCTCGTAGAATCATAGAATCACAGACTTTAAGGGTCGAGTTCAAATCCCCTTGCCATGGGCAGGGATCTCTTCCACTAGACCAGCTTGGTCAAAGAAACATCCAACATGGCCTTGAATGACTCTCCATGGTTGGAGAGTCTACAGCTTCTCATGTAAACCTTTTTCCCTCCCACATGATCCTCACAGAAAAGGATTTCTGTCCAATATCCACTCTACACTTGCCCTCTTTCAGTTTGAAGCCGTTACCCCTTTCCTATCACTTTCTGGCTTTGTAAAAAGTCCCTCTCCATCTTTCTGTACTGAAAGGCATAATATTAATGTATAGTTACAGAAGTTATTTTCATGTTGCTGTGGTCAGTTATGTCAGATCCTTCTAAAAGTTCAAGACTTAAGTAACAAATAAACAAGAGAGGCTAGATGTTCTAGAGTAACACAGCAACATTTTACTACCAGCCTAGGTCAATCTAGTTTAGAGAGTAGCTCTCATCCAAAGAGAAACCCTAACTGAAAGTAGTGTCTGACAAGGTGTCTGGGGTTGCAGATACATTCAGGTAATTTTTTGCCCTTTTTCTCTATTAGTCTTCTTATGAGATAGTAACTCTGTAGAGACCTTGGTAGTGATGAATAAAACTCAAGAATACATGTTTGTCTAGTAGTACTATGTAAACATTTTGTTGCAATTAGACCACAGTGAAACACCTTGTTCTGGGCTACTCATTAAATCATGACCATGAATTTAAATTTCATGGGGTTTGAGGTTTGGTTTTTTTTCTAAAATCCTTCTAAAATTGATAAAGAGAAAACATTGCTAATAATCAGTATCTTTGAAGTGAAGATAACATTATCTATGTGTGAATATTAAGTAACTTAAATATGGGATGCTCAAGGTTAAATATTTTTGAGTCTCCAGTTTTCAAAAAAAAATAAACTCTTCCTTATCACATCAGGCCTTTTATGAACAGAATAAGAACCTGTACTTTTCTTTTTGACAAGAGTAGTTCTTGTAAACCAGCACATAAATATATTAATGAATATTTTCATTTGAAAGTATTTGTAATTCTTTGATTCAGGGTGTAAATTCATATAGATTTTTCCAGTCTGTGGGGTACAATAGCAAAATGCAATTAAGACAAAAAAGAACCCCATAAGGGACTCTGAGAGATCATCCAATCCACTGAAAAAGTCCAGCAGAAAATTGAAATATGCTGAAAATTTGTCTGTAGAACATTTCACATTAAATACAGACATTAAATACAGCTTTTCACATTAAATAGATTAATTATTTCATTTATAGATAGAAATGCATCAGTTTCTATAAAATATAAGAATGAGGACTTTTTTTTCAAACATTTTAAAAATTAGTGAAATAAAGATTTTGACCTGAACTGTGACACACTGTCTCTCTTTAAATAAAAGAATTTTGAATATTGAAGCATCATGTCATAGCTAACAAATCAAATATACTCTGAGTATTAAGCCTCAGTAGATTTGTTTTATTTGCTCATTTCAGTTTGCCTACAGTCCTCCAGGTTACAGACTGCTTAAATCCTAGAATGTACCATAGCTTGGAGTGTATAAACCAAACATTCAAATCATCTTCTTTACATAATACTAATTTGTTTGCTCTCAACTCTAAATCAAGAAAGAATAGTGAAATATGAATAATGCCCATATTATTCACCATGTAAAATGTATGCACCTAACAGGCATTTGAAGTGTTGAATACAATAGATACATCTCCTTAGGGCTGTTTCCTTTTACTGCTGCATCTGCTTCTATTCATGTATATGGATTTATCTCTAGAGAGGAGCTTTCTGGTAATCAGTGATCTCAGAGGGTGTTATGATTCACAGTCAAGACACAGCCTCACTAGGTAGTGTCTACAGGGATTTTTTTTTTTTTTTAAGGTATCATTGTCAATACCTGTATAAGGCAATTAATAATTTGACTTTAAGGACTATTTCAAAAGGGACCTCTGGATGACATTTTTCTTGATAATAATATTTATGCACTCATGGGCATAACCAGATTTTCAACACCAATTAAACAAAAAGTACATATATGCTGACTTAAGAACCTCCTGAGGTCTCATTGAAAAACAAGCAATAAAAAAAAACAAAACCAAACAAAAACAAGTCAAGAGACTAATTTTTAAATGAGCAGTAAAATGCCTTAGTAAATATAACTCCTTTCAATTGTAGCTGTAATACTGTTTAAAGATTTGGCCTGATTACTTAGGATTAGATTGCTTGTTACCTGTTTCTTATTGAACATCTTTGTTCATGTCCTTTCTATTGTTTTTTTCTTTTTCATTCAACAATATAGAAATAACCCTGCTTGAAATCAAGACTGTCATAACCCAAAATTCTATTAGAATTTAGAATTCAAATTGTGTCTACTGGAGACATGATACTTGGAAGATGATAAAAGAACTCCATACTGAGAAAGCAGTGGAGAAATATGACCATATCATAACTGAAAACTATAGGAGTGTCTTCTTTGCCACAACAGAAAATGAACAGGACTCTACAGGTGAGATAATGGTGAAAGGAATAGGAACCAAGGTGATATTTTACTATATTGCTGATGAAAGAGATGACATTTCTTTCAAGGTTATAAATGCTGTGTTGCATCCAGGTCTTTAGCCTTTATATGCAGGGAACCCTCCTTAAGAAAAGGGGATGGCTGCACAATAGTTCATTTGACAAACTGAGGCGATATCATCTCTGAAAGTAAATTTCCTAGTCCAAACAGCAGAGCTTTTAATGATACTGGATAAAGGAAAGTGGATAATGAGAAAAGAAGGTATAGAAACAGAATAAAGATGTGACCCCCACGCTCCTCATGTGAAAACAGAATGACTGGAGGTCATTTTCAAGTATTGCAGCATAGCTGCCTCAGTGCATTAATTGTGCAGAGTTATGATATCAGTGGGGTTAGAGAGTTTTCAAGAGATAGTACAAATGGTTGGAGTGCTGCACTTGATGGATACTGGCTCCATTACAAGAGCATGCAAGTGAGAATTATGATATTTCATAAAGATTAGTTGAAAAGAAATGGTAAAGTTAGAAAGATCCATTTTTGAGGTGTGGAGTGCTCCTGAAGGTGCACAGTGGTAGGATAAGAGGCAATAGACTCACAAGTTGCCATATAGAAAATTCCAGTTACATCTGGATATGTTTTACTATGACGGTCACCAAACAGCATGAGAAGCTGCTGTAGAACATCCACCCTTGAAGATGTTCACAACTCAGCTGATCAGAGCAGTGAGCAGTCTGATCTACACCAGCCCATCTTTCAGCTGGTAGGTGGAATAGGTGATGTCTAAAGGCCCATTGTAACCTGTGTCATTCTATACTTATACAATTATTTTGCAATAATTAATAATTTTGTATGTGATGTATGTGATTTTTGAGCAATGATAGTGCTATTTGCCAAGGAAATAATTCAGTAGGGTTCTAAGGTTTCCACTTTTCTACTTTATGCAATTGTAAGTAGTGGTTCCGATGATGTTTTCTAACAATAGAGGACAAAGCATATACAATACAATAACTTGTTTGTCACCACCTGCTTTTACTTTTCCCCACCTCCTTATTTCGAAACTCTCCTTTGGATATATACAAAACATATTATAGTCATATAATATAATAACCTATATTTATGATTGTTTTTCTGCTCTGTGTTTATGCATAGCAGAATTTCCTTACTTTTATTTAATATCTAAGTTTTAATGGAAAGTCTTACAAATATTTTAAGTTCTTTTACTGAAAGTTTAAATAGGTCAGTAGGGTACTGAAGTATAAATAAATTATAATTATTGGCTAGATATAAAGGTATTAATACCATAGCCACTTTGGAACTAAAGCAATGTTTTAGAGAGTAGAAATGAAAGAGTTCTGGAATGTAGCTCTGTAAATACAAACCCCAAGTTTTGTATCTATCTATTATTATATATCTATTACTTCTGCAATAACTCCAGCTGACATATCTGAATTCTACATAATACCAAGATTTGGAAATCATATTGGGTCATTTAATGAGAATCTACTCCTGTATTTTCTATGGTTTAGGTTATGGGCTAAGTGTTATACTTTCACAATTTGGCCACAAAAATAGATCTAAAAAATTACTGCATTTGAATTCAGGTTCCTGCAGTGAAATTATAACCTGCTGTGTTAGCTTGCTGTATGTCTTCGTAACTGTAGATGTCATTGGTGACATCCAGTACTCCACTTTCTGTGATAAATAATTCTCAGTGCAATCAAGTTATATAAAAATTTTGCTATCAGTCTTGGGAGGTATAGTGCTTCATTTTCCACTTCAGTCAGACCAGCAATAAGCAGAAATTGTATCTAGGAAATATTTTGTGGTCTGTTTTCTTTCATCATTACCATATGGCTTTACCAGTAAAAACCCACTGGAGGGTTTCATATTTCATCTTAACTAATCACTCAGACATCTTTTAGTCCAGATCTAGAAATTATTTTTATTTATTGATTATTGTTTTGTTCAACTTAAAGACATATTAGGTTGTCTCTTTCTATTTGCAAATGCCCAGGCTTCACAGAAGATAAGGAACTGAAGATAAGAAACATGGATTTTATTTATTGTATTTTCCCCAGTAATTATTTGGACCTGAAAGTTTTGTGCAGAGAAGGCAAAAACGTTGGGTTCTAATGGCTGGTATCAGATGAAAGGCATTTTTCCGCTCTTCCCAGACTGTAATTTTTTTACTTGTCAATTTGTTGGCAGCTAAGACAGTTGGCTTCATAACTCGATATAACTCTTGAGTTCTAGGCCAGTGCACACAATTTCTTCTAATAATTTTGTAGCAATTTGGGGTTAGAATCATAGAATCACCAAGGTTGGAAGAGACCTTTATGATCATGAATTCCAACCATCAACCCAAGCACTAGCACTGTAACTCCTAAACCAGTAAATCATCACCCAGCACCAGATCCAGGTGCCTCTTAAACACCTCCAGGGGTGGTGACTCCACTATCTATCTCCCCAGGTAACCTATTCCAAAACCTGACCACCCTAAGAGTGATTTTTTTTTTTCTTTCCTTCTTATATGGTTACACACAACTAAAAATTATATGCCTTATTTGCCTTTAGAATGATTTCTCTGTCTCCAACTGGTTTTTGAATAAATCTACTTTTTCATGATAATCCATGATAGGAACAGGTCTTTTTTCTGGTACTTGCTCTTTAGGATTGAAAGACATATAATTCAAGACAAGCTTTTCTAGTGATTACATATCATCTTATATTCAGTCATCCATGGTTCTTTAGAACTGCAGCTATCCCAAAACCTTTTCTATCACTATACTTCATGACTGATGTCTATCAGCACAATCCACAGCCTCTAAAGAATTTTGTAAAACTTCAGATCAGTTCTGAGCATGATATGTTGAATTCTTCAGTTTCACAATGTCTGCAGCTCATTTTTAGTCTACATCAGTATGAAGATTTGCTGCTGTTCTTGGCACAAAAATCTTGAATTGGGAATCATAGAGCAAATTGCAATTGATTATGTATTTAAATTTGACAGCTTTTTTTGATACCTATTTTGCAGTTCTGAGACAAACAATATTTAAAATATGAAGCATGGAAAAAATCAATATTTAACTTTAATAATCATCAATAACATATAGAAAGTACATCTGTTCAGGCATATGTGCAATTAAATATGACAAAATTTCATAGCAAATAAATTTGAAGTTTTTGTCTATAGTACATCATAAAACTTATTTTACTGGTTTCTAATATGTTAGGAGAAGATAACAGATTATTGTTAACAGATAAATTGCTGGTGATGAATGAAGCCAGGAAAATAAGTACCACATAATCTTTAAAATTATTTATAAATTAAAAAAAAAATTATCAGAAAAAAATTTTTGTTGCAATTTCAAAGTCACATTGGATATTTTAACTCATTCATATTGTTTCAGAAGGTGGAACAGATTCATATGGGTTTCAATATGTATTTGGCTAGAGCTAGTGCTATTACATTAGAAACACTGAAAAAACATTGAAAGTATGAATGTGGCATTTGAAGCTGAGATATATTTTACTTAACATCAGATATCTAAAAATTAGAGATCTCACCTCAACTACATTGACTCCGCAGACTCTAAAGAAGATCCTCATCGCACTGATCAGAAACATATTTTAGGATAAAGTAAATTACTTTCTGAAGGAGATTATATTCATTATGTGAAAAGAGAAGACAGGTGAACAACTAGCCTTCAGATGGCAGGTTTTAAAATGAGCTAAAATAAGATAAAAGAATTCTTCCTTAGAGCCACAGGAAAAAAATAAACATGACGCCCTAAATTTATTTAAGATAATAATTTAATAGTTTTACCTCAGTATGTCAACAATATGTAATTGTAGTTTATCAAGTATTTATATAATATTGCCATATTATAAATTCAAACCTTCCTCAGGCTTTTACTGTGGATGAATGAAATGTTAGAAGAGTAGGTTTTGGTGGCTTACCATCTTTTGGTTTTCTTTAGTCTTATCACTGGAGGCCGGGTGGGCCATTCCCTTTTTACTCTGTGAGGAGGTAGCACATGGAGGTTTTGCTTTTCTTTTAAACTCATATCTGACTGCCACACCTTTCTTAACCTATTTAATGAATAAAGAATAATTATAAATAGCTGATTATCTTGACCAAGAACAATACAGACTTTGTACAAAGACTCTAACTCTGTAGTGGCCATAAATAGATCTCACAGCTGTGTCTACAAGGGACAAAACTAAGCATAGTTAAAAGCCAAAGTGTGGTTTAATAAAAATAATCAAATATCAGTTCAGCTGAATTTATTTCACTATTTCTCTAAAGGAAACAAATCAAACAAATTCTTGTGTAAGACAAGAAATTTGCCAACATATTCATATTTCAACACTTACCACTGAAGCTCTCAATCATATATAGCAAAAGTAAGTATGTCACATGTTTTTTGGTTTTGACAATGCATATTCAAGTCTGTTTTTCTAACTGTAAAAAAATCATTCACAAAACTATCAGGAATAAAAAAATGGTTATATGAGTCATCTTATAGGACATTTTAAGAAATATTTAAAATTCTGTATCTTCATTAGAAAAGTAGTTTTTTTTATTAGCACATTAGTCTGAAACTAGTATGTAAATTAAATTTTGCGACAAATTAGTGAAAGCAGTAAAAAGGATAGAAAGGGGAGCTACTGTGGAAAGTGACTTAAAATGGGAAAGGAAATTAGCTGTGGCACTGCAAACCACAGGGGCTTTTGTGCTGTGTGTGGCTCTGCCACTTGCACTGCCAATGCTGTATTTGCAGAGTTTACACTCTCAGCAGCATGTCTGCCATTGATGTATTGCAGAAAGGCTATCCTACTAAATACATATAAATACATCATTTCTGAGACTAAATGGTGCTAACACAATGCAATAAAAGGAATTAATCTTTACCCAGATAATTTTAGCTAAAAAATAGGACTATAAAAACTGATTACATGAGATTGCTGCTTTACAGAGGGAAATAAAATCTTCTGTAAAGTGTCCTTTGCTGGGAGAAAATAAACCAAAAGGTGGTCAAGTAATGAATTAAGCTACATTTTTGAGAGGACCAAAATGAAATGTATTGTTAAATATTAGAGTATTTTAAGATGGTCTTTTCAAAAGATGAGCATAGAAACTACTTTCTTTTTGTTCCTAAGTCTTAACTGTAGTTGAATCTCTCTGTGTTTCTAGAGGATTGTCTTCTGAAACCCTTAGAGTGTCAATCTCCCTGGAAGATTTATTACTGAAACAATTTTATTTGGTTACAGGCATGTTTCTTCAAGTATGCCAGAATCATGACATTGCTTTTATTCCTACCAGATATTTTAGCGAAGAGAGAAAGAATGCACTGGAATAAAAGCAAAGAAACCAATGGGAACAAGAAAATATTAAGGAAGAAACATGTTTGATGATTCCTTTTTCCTGGAAAATATTTATCTGAGTAAATTCCATTCACGATTCTAGTCTATGAGAAAGTGAAGGGTAGGAATGTTTTAAGCATTCTCTTTCAAATAAAGACTAAGATAAAAAAAGTTGAATGAATATAATAATAAACACTAGAAATAACCTGGCAATAATTTACTGATAGAATTCTCCATTTAGATCAAGTAGGTTGTAGACACTGAAGTATGTCAAGAACTCTGACTGAACAGAGGATATCAATTTCTCTCAATTTTGAAAGTACTGCTTTCTTATTCAGGCATTTATAGCATTAATTCAATATCAGAGAAATAATCAATATTAAGAATATCTTACAATTTTTTAAAAAAGAAGTAATTTATTCCATTCGGGAAATGAAACACAAATACATGGGAAGAATGAAAATAATAATAAAAAATTATTAATTTGGATAAAATAGATTCTGCCTTTGGACATAGAAGATAGAATAGAATAGACTGATCATCCAGTGATCATCCAGTCTAGTTGCTTGAACAATTCAGGGCTGACCAAAAGATGAAGCATGTTGTCCAAATACCTCTGAAACACTGATGGGCTTGGGACATCATCAGCTCTTTAGGAAGCCTGTTAAATAAACCAACCAACCTACTCTGTAAAGAAATGCTTCCTCACATTCAACCTAAACTGCCCCTGGTGCAGCTTTGAGTAATTACCATGTGTCCTCTCCCTGGATCCCAGGGAGAAAAGCTCAGAACCTCCCTCTTCACTTCCCTTCCTTAGGAAGTTGCAGAGAGCACTGAGGTCACCCTTCAGCCTGCTAACTAGACAAGCTCAAAGTCCTCAACTGCTCCTAAACATATAAATCAGAACAGATTTCCTTGCATCGTACTCAAATTTTGTTTAACATGGATATCCTGTAATCACATAATATATATGTGAGATAAATAATAAAGATGTTGAAAACATGAGAAATATTGCATTTATTATGTATTGCAAATTGTGAAAAGCTCTGTATTTATCTAATGATAGTTATTTATATGCTGGAATGAATACCATTAATTTCACCATGCCACTCCACAAATTAACTCACTTAAAAATATATATTTTCCTTAAAACATGAAATGCTTAACCTTGAAAGGAAACTTGTAATAACTTACAAAGATCAATCATTGAGAGTACCATTTCAGGTTTTAAATCGTCCACAACAAGCTTTGAAATCTTGTTTAGTTCCATTTGTGCTATTAACTTTGTCTTCCCCTATAATGATCCCTCTAGAGTTGCTTTTAAATATTTAATCATAATAATGTTATTTATATCTATCTGGAATTCAGAATTGTAGGAGAAAAATATCTATTATGCAGTGACCTTTATGTATAAGCACTGAAGGCTAAATGTTAAGAAGGTACTTGGTCTTTGCCTGGGTATGATTGATTATCTTGTTATCAAATCCTGTCTGAATTAAACAAGTTCATGTTCTACTGCACAGAGCAAAATTTTCCATCTTTGAGATATTTATATCATAGACATGTGCTTTAGAATTTTTTTGTGTACGCAGATACTATGAATTACACATGAAGTCAATTAAACTAAAATAATTTATCCAAATTCATGCATTTTAAGTACACTTGCTGTAAATACATCATTTAATTTTATATTAAAATATTTTTATTTACCATAAATAACTTCTCATAATTCTCCATGCATTTTTTCATTCTTGTTGTATACAGTAAGAATACCATTTGAATAAAGTTTATTAATATAATTTAACATGGTTTTGAATTCTTAAAATTCATTCACTTTCTCTTGTATTTTTATTATGTTTTTTCTTCTGCTATAAAAATTTTAGAAAACTAGGAGATAGGGTAAAAGACAAGTAGTTATTAGATTCTGTTGCCAATAAATTAATAGAAGCATAAGAGGAGGAGATAATGAACATGCTAAATCTCTTGTTAAGAAACATCTTAATCCAGTCCAGGAGCTTTTTTGCCATTATGGTCAAAAGGCTATAGGCCTCTTATGCCAATCTGAAAGTGCAAAATATGGGAATTTTTGTGGACTTACATCGGTCTGAAACAGTTTTACCTAGTAATGGTCTAATAGCCAAGTGACTGTTACCTAGCCTATTCCACTTTAAGTTCAGAAAAACCTTATATAGTCTGATAAACCTAAGCATTTGTTGCATAACAAAGAATAGCTATCTGATTTTGCGTGTCCTAGCATTCAAGTCTTTATCAGAAAACATACCTGAATGCAAAATATTTTAGGGCCCAAGAACACGTAGGAAAACATTGTCATTATGAGCATCAAAATTGCTTCCTGCAAACTCAAGATGACTGTCTGAGACAATTTATCTCTACTTTGAACATTGGTACTGCTGACCTTAGGATGCAGGACAACCATAAACCTCTTCCTCTCCATAAAACCACTGCAAGCTCCTGATTCCACAACACAGTACAAAGGAGCCAAGGTGCATTTCTACTATGGCAAAAGTGTTAAATTTTGCCTGAGATTGCTGAAAAAGAACTGTAAGAAAATCTGTCAAAGAACAGGAAAATAATACTACAGGCACCAGGAAAACTGTTGACATGGGAACTTTAATAATTCAGAGCATCAAAAGCCAAGACTACAAAAAACCCCAACATGAAAATATATAAAATCCTGAAGGGAAAATAAAACCACAAAAAACTTCAACATCAACAGTGTAACAAACAAAGAAGCAATCATCCCCTCAAAAAAACAACAAAACAAAAATATTAAAAAATAAAAAAAACCAACCGCCCCCCCCAACAGTACAAGAAGTATAGAAAGTAAAGCAAGGGGTTATCAAATTATTTGGCCAGTTCAACAGTACTGGCTTATTAATAGTTATGCCTAACATTTATATTGTTGTAAGATTCTACAAAGAAAAGCTTACTGAACTGAAGGACAAGGCAACATTGTTGGAGTGACTGTCCCCATTCCTGGAACAAGGAATATAAGAAGGTACCAATGAAGACAAGAAGCAAGGAGAACAGAGTAAGGGTAAGGACAAAAAAAGGAAAGACAGGAGTCAGAAAATATGGATGATGTTTGCAAAGACGAATTAGAACAAACAAACCAAACTCCCAAAACCCAAAATCAGAACAGCTAAGGCAAGACTAGGAGTGAAAACCTTAGAAGTGCAACTGCCATCAAGTGTCACACAGAAAAAGAAAAACCACTACCCAGTCAACAAGTGATGGATTTTATATACAAAGAATAAACAACCAGTCAGGCTAACAGGCTGGTTCTTTGTCTCCTGACTGACTCTTGTCAGGCAACTAACTACAGCTCAATTGCCTGGACCTGACATGGACTGACAGCTGACTTGTTTGATGCTTCATGCTTCAGAAACCCCAAGTGATTCCTGCCACACATTTTTATTTTACTTTCCCTTGTATTCCCTGCTTTAGAATAAGTACAATCTCTGAATGAAGCTTTTTTTCTCATGATTGAGACATCTAAAACATTCTTCTCTCCTTCGAATTATCTAGTGCCTACCATGGTATAAATTCAGGACCAGGATTTTAATTTTGCCCAACCAGTTTTTGTTCTCTCCCCTCTGACTACATAGCTTTTATACAAAATATCTTGTGAAACAAATGCAAAGAAACCTCGACCGGCTGTCTCATCTTATTTAAATATTCAATGAGCTAACGAAGTACTGAAAGCAGCAGAAGAAATTTATCAGCTGCTACTGAAAGCAGCAGAAGAAATTTATCAGCTAAAAACAACTTGACGAGGGAATCATATTTCCATGGAATACAAGATAAAAGGGGGGAGATGAGGAGATGGTTTGTTACATTGCATTTAGTTATGAAAAAAAAATAGGATATAAAAAAGCAAATGTTTTGAACTTGAAGCTCTGGAAAGTTTACAGATTGAAGAATTCATATTTATTCTTTCAGCAACTATATAATGGCTTCAGAATTGGAGGAATTTTTAAAAGTGTTGGAATATAAATTAAATTAAAGCAACATAAATAAAAGAGAAGTCCAGTTCCCATAAAAAAGCCACAAAATCCTTTGTAGCTTGGACATATTAGCCTCATTCCATCATTCAGGTATGGCTAGAGTGAAAGGATAGTTTGGCAGAATAACATACTCTTGCACTAAAAGCTGCTAAGCCAAAACAACTGACTAATTTTTCATAGGCTGATCCCAAATACAGTGATTGTTCATTTTTCACAACTTGCAGGTTGAATAATTTCTTTCATCTCAGATTTTTTTCATATCTCTATAATCTTGTTTAAAAGAGCAAAGACAGAGTTACTGCGTTTTGTAGGCTAAAAATATTGACTTTATAATCCCATGAATTCCATGAAAAAAAAAATCAGGAAAAAGTCACACCTGAGAACCATGGTCATATTCAGTAGATGTGCAGATGTACAAGTATCCTCTTGCTTGTAACAAAGTAATTCTGGGGGAATATCACATGCTGCTATTTGTACTGGCAATAATGATAAACCTTAAAAACTGACCAACTCTAGAGCCTTGTTCAATCACTCATAATAGTAAAGCCAAGGGGAAGGACCATGTAAGTGTTCAACTGCAACTGTTGGTTCTGGAACAGATATTTCTATTAAAAAACTCTTTAGACAAAAACTTTCTTTAAAACTTTAAATATTTGTAAATAATACAATGATATTTTGTCTGTAAGCTATCTTTAAAAGGCCTTATCCAGAATGCATCTCTAAATGAAATAAAAAAGTGGTCTGAGAAATAAATGGGAAGAGTCATCCAGGTCCCAGACTCTGCTATGAAAATGAAACCACAATATTTATTTTCATTAGGACATTAAAATCAGTGAGTATACTTTGTATTTTACTAGAAAAGTTTTAGAAGGAAGAAAGAGCCAATATATCTTAAAATAAAAAAAAAAAAATTGAAAAGGTGCATTATAAAAATCTGTACAAACTCTTAGAGAAAGTTATGCAAAAATTTTTCTTTTTCTCCCAGAAAAATTATACTAAATTATTAGTATCTAGATATTTGAAATAGAATATTTAAATTCATTAAAATCCTTTTAAAAATCATGCTTTGTGGTTTTAAAAATAATTAATTACTTTTGCCCATTTTTTCAAGTGAAGTCAATTATTTCTAACTCCATTCCTGACTCTGTATTATTTGCTTCATATGGCTGAAACCAGCACATCTAAGGAGCTGATGGGAAAAAGGAGAAAACTTCATTGTTTTCCTCTAAACTTTACTGAATTTAAAGGCCAGTGAAGTCAATAGAAATCTTTCCATTACCTACACTGAGCTTTTGATCATACCACAACTTTATACTTCAAAGGATAGCTCCCACTCATCCGTTAAGGTTTTCCCTCTCTATTAGGCATCATAACTTTGCTTCTCTCTATGTCTCCTTTTCATATTTCTTTCAGAAAATCTTGGCCCAATTTTCCTACTTTATTACAGAAGATTTTATGGAAAATACAGCTGATACATCACACAAAACAACATAACTGTGCACAGCAAGAGGCAGACTTCACAACTTTTTGTGAGGGAGTAAATTCCATCTAATACTCTGTTGGCCACAAGAGATTTAAAACTTTTGCTTTTCCTGATGTATTGTTTTTGCATGGCTTGTTTTTTGGTAGCAGTGGGGGTCACAGAGTTATCTGCTTGTGAGAAACTGCTGGAAGCTTCCACTGGAAGCATCCAGCAGAGACAATCCCTGATGACTCTGAAGATGGACATGGTGCTAACAAAAACTGGCCCAATGAGACAGGTTGGTGACTTCTGTGATTACATATTTAAGAAGAAAATCAAACAAAGTCAAAAGGTTTTGGCTTTTAGCCAGAGAAGAGGAGGCGGTGAGAACATGCAAGGGAAACAGCATGGCAACACCAAGGTCAGTGGAGAAGGAGGGCAGGAGGTGCTCCAGGCGCTGGAGCTGAGATTCCTCTGCAGGCCGTGGTGAGACCATGGTGCAGCAGCTGTGCCCCTGCAGCCCATGGGGATCCATGGGGATGCAGAGATCCATGCACAGCCCATGGGGATCCACAGGAGATGCAGAGATCCACCCACAGCCCGTGGGGTAGGTGCCTATGCCAGAGCAGGTGGATGCCGGGAGGAGGCTGTGATCCAGTGGGAGATCTGGTGGAAAGAGAGGATCCTGCTTCCAGTCTGAAGCAGCCTGTCCTTGGAGGACTGCACCTCGTGGGAAGAGAGACCCACACCGCAGCAGTTTTGGAGGGCTGTCTGCCTGTGGGAGTTTTGTGAGCATGTTGCAGCAAGTGCAGTTTAGCTGCTACTTGTGAGAGTGGGCCCATGCCAGAGAAGTTCACAGAGAATTGTCTCATGTGGGAGGGACCCCATGGTCTCACAGAGGAAGCATTCCTCTCCTGGAGCAGTGGAAGAAAATCTCAGTGATGAACTGAGCAGAATCCCCATGCTCTGTCTCCCTGCTATGTCAGTGGGAAGGAGGGAGAGGCTGGAGGGAAAAGGTGCTTTAAGGACCTATTTTGCTTCTCATTATCCTCCTCTGATTCTGGTAGTAATAAATTCCCTTTGCAACCTTAAAGTTGAGCCTCTTTTGCCCTTGAAGTATTTCCCCGATCCTTATCTCAGTCATGAAACCTTTGTTATTTTTTTACATTTTTTTTTCCTCTGCTGCCCAGCTGTGGCTGGGGAGGGTGAACTCTTTTGGGTACTTGGCATTGGGTCACTGTCACATCATGACACCTGGATACCATCTTTGGTGCTTATATCAGGAAACAGATGTTTATATATGGAAGAGATATTTGTGAATTCTACTAGACTCAGCTACCACTCTTTGTCTGAAATGTTTGAATTTTCATTTAGAAAGAAAGTGGTGCTCTCTAGGATAACTGCATAAAAAGTAGTAGATTTTGGTTATCCTCCTTCCTTTTACTTTTTATAATTTATTTTATTTTTATTTTAATGCATACTTTAAAGTAACATGAAATTCATCATCATAAAGTGAAAGTATGTCATCCTAGACAGATGGCTTGAAGTATGACAAATGTTTTGTAAGTAGACATTTCTTACAAAATAGAAGTAAGTGAGAACAAGGGGAGGGAGATATCACAAGAGAAACAATAATTTAAAAAAAAATCTGTCCTTGTTAATAAATGCAGCGACAACACCCTTTATGTCTGCTAAAATGAATGACTAGAAGGTGTATGCTTTTCTATGTGGTTTGCATTCAAGTAGAAGGAAAGATAGATTTAGACAGGTATTTTAAGCACACCAGTTGGTAGTGCACTGAGACAAAGGAATAACTTCTTAGTATAAGATGTTGTAAAGAAGACTTAAAAAACCCCTTAAAAATACATGAGTCCTTATCCAAAGTGACTTTCTGCTGTACTCAGCTATTAGTTAATGTATTAGCAGCACAAATCTATCAATTATTTTCACAGCCTTCCTGTCTGTATTTTACAGAGTACATTCTTAGCAAAAAGGAAAATTTATAAAAATAGTTACAGAGTTCCTTCAGAAGTCTGTGAGCAATTCAAATTCAGATTTTGATGATTATGAAAGATGTGGTATTGAAGTAGGACATATTGTGGAGGTAATGACTAATTAGAGTTCTCGGCACCATTAAAACTTAAACAAGTTTTGTTTTCTGAGCCAAAATAGGCTTATTAATTTTAACAGTAAGTTTGTTTCTTTTAACTATGAGAATATTATAAAAGGTAGTGTCTTTTTCCAGCAAATTATTTAAATCATTAAGCTATATTTATTTATATCAGAATAGAAGGCAATATGGGAATTTTAAATGCAAAATCTAACTATTATTTTTTGTATAAGTTATGTCTATAATTTCACCACAAGAATAAGGTTTTGGAATAACAGCATGCAATACAGTGTAGGAATAAGGGAAATGAAGAAAACATTGGATCAGATCCCTCAGGCACATTTAAGTGTCTTTCTTACCGAACAAAGTGAATTAAGCACCTATGTGTTTTTGAAGATCTGGTTCATAACAGATTGTTGTAGTTAAGGAAAATAACAAAAAGCATATGTTTCTGGGAAGTAGAGAGGTAATTGCACTGGCAATTCTATTTGCCCAGAGACTATTCATTAGACTCTTATGTCAAATAAGTCTAGTTTAAAAAAATAATCAATATTATTGGCAAAACTTATATAAATCTTGATACTTCGGACCAAAAGCAGACAAATATTTGTTAGTTTCTCTGTGCTGCTCCTTGAATTCCTTGTGGACTGGAAAGGGCTTATGCTTCCAAGAGTAAGCATCTGTTTACCCTGAAGACTGAGACAAGGAAAGGACCTGCTTTTCTCTACCTCAGTTTTTGTACTGAATTGAGGGAACCAAATTTTTAGTCTACTGTCATAAATTAATGATGTGAGGGATGTCCAACTATAGTTTATTCTTAACTATCTGTATATATGCCTTTTAGAGAAAAGCTCTCTAACAAGTTATTAGCTACACTAAATGTCTTGCAGTTGAATGGATACATCTTGAATAAGCACAACAGAAGGGAAACTTGGAAAATAATTAAGTGATCCACAGGTTTTTAGTTGTCTGACTCTAGAAGTTCAGCCTCAGACTTTATTGGCATTTGATCCTTTGAAAAAATAACCTGATATCTACATTTATTTACATTTTAATAGTTTTCAAAAAAAAGTCAGTTTGACTTTATATTTTTAATTTAATTTTAAAAGTCCTATATATTGACAGAAATTTTGAGTATAACTTCTGTACTGTGATTTTGTACATCTAACTTAGTTTCTATGTGAAAGTCTTCACTTGAATCTTTATGAATAGTATGCTAAATTAATTAAAATCTACTAAATTTGTGTCTTTTCATAGGAAAATGCACTTCTAGAAGAAAAAAAGCAAATACTCTACAAAATATGTAAAAGATGGATAACTTAGTGGCTGCAGCAGCTACCATACTGCAGTCCCAGAAGTTATGCTAGACAACCTCAAATGAATTAATCAATGAAAGTGAAAGTTCTCGAAGTTCTTGAGAAATGGTAAATCTGATTAAGAGGAAAACAGGTCCAGTCAATATGAGGTAATCTTGGGTCCTCAAATTAGAAAGACATTCACACATTTATTTTAAAGTTTCTCATGCAAGGGAAACTTAGTGAATGCTATCTTGTCCTAACTGATTCACACAGAGAAGTTCTGGTCGAATAAAGAATGAACAGGAAAGGTCACTTTTTTTCAGCCCTCTGAAACTGTAATTTGAATCTAACCTATTTCCCTGTTGTATAGCAAGAGTGTTATCAGTTATGAAATCACTTAATAGGGGTGCTTTACTCTTAATGACTGAGTTAACCAAGGCTGCCAGAGTTTGCTGCAATAGCTATATTGATTTAGAAGGATAATTGGAAGCCAATCTAGGATTATGTGAGAGAAATAAAAGTCTCTTGAGAAAGAAGGTCTTGCAGTTGAGATCACATAATGCTGGTATGAGTTTCAATTTTATGAATGTTCACAGTCCTGCAAATTAAACACATGTGATACAGAATTTATAGATTTTGGAACTAAACAGTCATTTTGGATAAAGGAGAGTTATTCCTTGATGACAGTGAAGACAGTGAAAAGAGTATACATTGTAATTGCTATAATAAAAAATAAACCACCAGAAATATCAAAACTGGTTTTGGCAATTTAATGTCTAGGAAATAAACAGGAGATACTACCAGTCTGAAGCAATATATGATATTTCACTGTTTGCTGTAAAAATATTTGACACCTTTAGTGTTCATATGTAAGGAAAATTTTACATACTGAGGGAAGGAAGAGAGAAAGTGAAAGGCTTAAAGCCTTATTAATGTAATCAGTATTCAATATTCAAAAGCTTATACCTTGGTAAAGTCAAAAACAATTTTCTCTGAAAGCAAGGTATTTCTTTTAAATGAGAATTATTTCCAAGCCAAATTCCATCTCAAACTCTCCTCCATTTCAGCTCTAGGGCTGCTTATAAAGAGGTTACAGGCTTCTTCCCTCTCCTTCCTGCTTGGTAATGGTAATAGATTTTCTTCACTCTCCCTGCATTTGAATATTACAGACCTACTTTTGCTCAGACTTTCTAAACAGCTGAACATCCATGCAAAATAAACAAGAAAAAATTCTAAAGTGAATGAATTTATTCTACAGCTAACAACAAAAGCAGAAAACCTTGTTTTATCTTCCTGTAAAAAGTACAAATCATTCCCCTAGATGTTTTCATGATCATTTGGAAAAAAAAAAAAAAAAAAAGCCCTGTTTTTCTTTCAACTGCATTAATTGATTTTTTTTAATTAAGTAAAGCATAAAAATAAATTATTTAATAAAGAGTAAAGCAATCAGAAATGTATTGTGGGGGTGGAACAGAGATTTAATTCTTACAGCCATGGAGAAATTATAGGCTTACATGTTCAAAAGCAAAATTTCCAGGGAAAATACTGCAGCTGACTCATTTGCCTATATAAGATGTTATTCCTACCTTATCTGCACCTAATGTTGTTTATTATACTTCCACAGACTTAGCATATTCACATATCTTCTGCCATCTTTCTAACATCCTTAGAAACTGATTCAATATGCAATCAAGGGATCAAAATTTTTAAAATTAGTTGTCTTTAAAATAATGTTAGTGTTATCTACTTTATTAAGAAAATAAAATTTAAAAAACCCTCAGACCTTCCAACTATTTTCCCTCAGAACTTAATTAGAGGCAAGCAAACACATTATTTCTTTAGACACAAACAGAGGAAAACTTCATATTAAAATGTGCTTAAACATTGAGTTTTACAAGTTTTATAACAAGGTATCTTATATTGCATATCTTATTTAAAGCATCTTTACTTAAAAACAAAGGCCCCTTTTAAAATAACTCTTTTGACCCTAAGTTATGATCATTAATAACAGTCACCAGATTCAAATTCAGTATCTAATTCTTTACTTAATATTAATTGTGATAGTAAGCATTTATCAAATACGGAACAGATGAATCCAAAAAATCTTATGATTTGTATAGATGAGCCAAGTGATACTTTTCTGTTTCTTGACAACATTCCAAAGGCTTTGGAGAATGTTATTTAATGCTGGTGCCAGACATTGACTGAATGCTTTTACAGTGTAGATGTCTTCATATGCTAATTAATGTTATCTTAAGCTGAACAAGAGATTTGACCAGTATTTTCCCTTGCCTCATGTGGTCTTGACTACTCTTCCTTAGTGATGGAGACTCTCGGAAGGCACCAACTTAGATTACTATTTCTTAGACAGATAAAGTCAGATAATGTGAATCTCACACAGTGTGCCCATAACTCAGTTGGAATATTTGTTTAAACTAAGTCTACAAAATGATCTCATTAATCATATTTTCTTATGAATAATTCATATAATGCTTCATGTGATCTAATTATGAAATATCTACATCTTTGTCTAAATCAAGCTAGGTGTAATTATACTTCACTGGATTACAGGCAATTAGTTTTATTATTACTGCAATCAACAGTACAAATGCAGAAAAAACAGTTTTTCTGATCTGCTATATTAACTGCATTTAAAATGAGGGGAAAACTCTTAAAGGCTTGTTTTCAAATTATATCTCTACAAATTCATAATAAGTGATTAGAGGTCTGAATGCAATACTTATGTTTTAGAAAATTAGTTACAAGTAAAACTAAAAAATATCTGTGACAGTAAACCTGTCATCAATCAAATAGAGGGTAGCAATTAGTTACCATGGAGATATAAATAGCTTAATTTTACATGCCAAATGGAAATATTTATTTAATATTTTTTATTAGTTCAGTCTCAGTTTGTCTACTTGCCTGCTATGTTTCTGTGTTTGGTTTGTGTGGCCATGTTTTGGTAGCAGGGAAACAGCAAGGCTAGCTTTTGTGAGAAGCTTCCAGAAGCTTTCTCCATGTCCAGCAGAGGCAGTGCCATACAGCTCCAAGACACACGTGTTGCTGACCAAGGCTGGACCAATTAGAAATGGTAACACCCCTATGTTAGCATATTTAAGAGGGGGGAAAAAAATATTGTGCAGATATAATTGTAGCCAGATAAGCAAGGAGTCAGAACATGTGAGAGGAACAACTCTGCAGGCACCAAGGTCAGTGGAGAAGGAGGGCAAGGACGTGCTCCAGGTGCAAGAGATGAGGTTCCTCTGCAGTCTGTGCTGCAGCCAGTGGGTGAGATAGCAGTGCCCCTGAAGCCCACGGACAAACACAGAGGTGCAGAGATCCACCTGTATCCCATGGAGGAGGCCCACACCAGAGCAGATGGATGCCTGAAAGGAGGCTGTGACCCCATGGGAGACCCATGCTGGAGCAGGGTCCTGGCAGGGACCTGCAGACCTGTGGAGATAGGAGCCCACACTGGAGCAGGTTTGCTGACTGGACCCGTGACCCTTTTGAGGAGCCATGCTGGAGCAGCCTGTCCTTGCAAGACTGTTCCCCATGAAAGAATGGCTCACATTGCAGCAGTGTATGGAGGACAGGTACTCGTGAGATTGAAGAAGTTCTCCACTCACATTGGAGAAGTTCTTGGAGAACTGTCTTCAGCTGGAAGGATCCCACTTTGGAATGGGGGAAGGACTCCTCTCCTTCCAGTGGCAGAAACAATTCCCTGTCTCCCTGAGCCACTGAGGGGGGAGCTGGAGCTGGGAAGGAGGGAGGTGTAGGGGATAAGATGTTTTTAAGGCCTTATTTTACTTCTCATTATCCTGTGCTGATTGTGTTACTAATAAATTCAATTATTATCTCTCATTCAAGCTGGTCTTTCTGTGATGCTGTTTGGTGGGTGATCTCTCTGTGTCCTTTTCCCAACTCATGACCCCTTCCTTATATTTTCTCCCTGTCCAGTTGCAGAGGGGAGTGAAAGAGAGGATTTGGTGGATGTCTGGCATCCAGCCAGGGTCATCGGATTAAAGTATTGAAGAAAAATGGTATAACCTTCTACCAGAATTAGGAGTGGGTTAGGCTTGTCTAAGGCTGGGTTAGGTTAGGCTTGTCCAAGGACATGCCAGAGAAGCTTAGATGCTAGAATAAGATGTGCTGGTACAAGTCTGAAACCTTTTACCGTCTTCCCTGCCACAAGCATTCAATTGTCTGCATACCATGGGCCCAAGGCCCAAGATCTGACACACACATCTTTGCAACTTTGGCTCAGACAGCTGATAAAATTGCAGTTATGAGAAATAGGCATCAGAAGGCCTGCAGAAAGGTTAAAAGACTTAAAACTGGAGAGAGACCTGTCAAATATTTGTATCAATGGCCTGTACAAGGGGATCGACTTGCACCCTCAGTAATTTCACAGATGAAACTACATTGGTGGGAGTGTTGATTTGTTGGAAGGTAGGAAGGCTTTGGGAAGGGATTTGCATAGGTTGAATAGGTGGGCCAAGTCCAGTGGTGTGAGGTTCAGCAAATCTAATGCTGGGTCTCACCCTTGGATCACAACAAGCCCATGCAATTTTCCAGGCTGGAGAAGAGTTGCTGAAAAGTTGTTCAGTGACAAAGGCCTGTGGATGCTATTTGACAGTTGACTGGACGTGAGCCAATGTGTGCCCAAGTGGGCAAGAAGGCCAATGGAATCCTGGCCTCATCAAAAGTAGTGTGGCCAGTAGGACCAGGGCAGTAATTATCCTCTTGTACATGGCGCTGCTGAAGAAGCCACACCTCAAATCCTGTGTCCAGTTTTGGGCCCTTCACAACGGGAAAGACACTGAGCTGCTGGAGCATGTCTACAGAAGGGCAAAGACGCTGGTAAGTGGTCTAGAAAGTCACCATCCCTGGAAGTGTTCAAGAAACAACTGGATATGGCACTTAGTTCTAGGGTTTTTTGGCATGGTAGTATTTGGTCAGAGATTGGACTAAATGGGCTTTGGAGGTTTTTTCTAATCTTAATGATTCCCTGATTTTGTGAGAAAACCTACCAAGATGTGATCATTAGCAGATTAGGTATTCAAGAGGAAAAACAAGAAGAAGAAAAGGTATAAAATCTTGAAAAGGAAAAGAGCAAAATATTTAGTTCAGGCACTCTTAAAGCAGATCACTAAGTGTCTGTGTCAATAGAGCTGGCAGCATCTGATTGCTCTGCAGCACTGTTGAAGGGCAGAGTTCAGGACTTATAGTGGTTGAACCTTCTGTTTGGACTGATGTTACACCAGCAAAAGTGTGTAAGGTGCCTTGTGCAGGTAGAGCAACTCAATGCTTTGTTTCACACCTTGCTGAGGCCCATATAACTTTCATGTCAGCCAGAGTAATATTGTGTGCTGTGTGTATTCTGCTAATAGGCAGTCTTTGTGCATGGCCTTAACCACCAATGATGGGAGGCAAAAATTTTACTCTTTGACAGAGAAAATGAAGATCCAGATGACATGACATATTTGTAGTAAATAGCTGAAAACTTGCAACCAAGAGACAAAGTTGTTGGAAAGTGATATTGTAGTTCATTTTAGTCAAGTTTAGAGGAAAGCAGAAAATAAGAAATTCAATATAAACTTTATGGTTAGATAATGTGAAAATGCATTGAACTTGGAACATCAGTAGATATCACAATAATAAACCCCAGTCCCCAATCCAATAACAATCAACAATAATGAAGACAACAAAAAGTTATCTACTTCAGGCTAATGTGCAGTGCAGTGTTATTATTTAATTTATTTATAGGCAAAATTAAAATATGACAATATGAAAAGAATGAAAAAAGGCATTATTATAAAGGTCTGGACCTGTAAAACAGCAGTACCAAAACTCTACTGGACTTGGGGTCGCACTGGGTTTACGGAACAAATTTTTTGGTAGTGGTGTGTCTGCAGCAATGGCTTCTGAGAAAAAAGACCAGAAGCTATTGAGAGTACTGAGAAGAGCAAATTCCAGCTGTGTCCAAGATGGACCAGGCCTATTGGACCAAAGCTGAATGATGCTGGTAGTCCCCCTGTGAAAAAATTATTTAAGAAAGGATAAATAGTGCTGAGTGGCAATTGGGAGAGAGGAGTAAGAAAAAAATGTGAGGGAAGCAGACTTGAAGAAAACCACATCAGGGAAGAAAGAGGGGAGGAGGTGTTCTCCCTGTTCCGGGTGCCAGAACAGAGATTTCTGTGCAGCCTGTTGAGAAGACCGTGGTGATGACATTGTTCCCTTTTAATCCATGGAAAGACCACATTAGAGTAGATTCACACTGCAGCCCATGGACAAATCCACACTGAAGTAGTTGGAAATGCTCTGAAGGCCTCTGCCCAGAGAAGCCCTAAATCCATAACAGCTGTAAGAAAGGATAATTTTCTTAGCTTTGCAATAGCCAATAGACAGAGAAAATGAATAAAGTGGAATTTTTTAATGCATATTGATTAAAGGAACTCATTGACATACTGACAAAAGACAAAACTGCAGAACTGCTAACAGAATAATAATCAAACATCTAAAATATTTAGACAAGAAGGGGCCAGGGAGTATGGGTGGAGGGAGAAGAGAGATATAGAACAGAGAAATATCTGGGTTATTATCTCTGGCTATAATCAAACAGATTTTTTTTTTTAATAAGAAAGCAGATTCAAACACTTGTAACTTTTTCCCCCTAGCTTCAGGACACAGGGGGAAAGAATCAGGAAGAAAACCCCTAATTACTACACATTTTAGAAAAAGAAAATGTTATTCAACATGAGCAAGACTTTTGGTGGAATGATTTTATTTTATTATTTTTATTCATTGTATCTAAATTGTTAAAGTAACCTTTTCCTTCATTTGTTTATATATCTACATCTATATGTAGATAAAATCACAGAGATCCGGACCACTGCTACATCACTGCTAGAGAGGTTTTAGTATAAAGAGACTAATAAACAAAACTAATTAAATGGAGGGGTAACATTCATTCTTAATAGGAACCACAAACACTGGTGCATTTTTCTGGCACCATGTATGCTGTGCTGAGTGTGGTTCATTATCAGGTGCTTTCTGAAATAATGTAATTAAGACTGCAGAGATAATACTGAGATCACTTCATCTCTTGAGATTTCTCTCAGTCCCTGATGGTTTTCTGGTGACCTAGAAGTATACCTGAGATTTCTACAAGATTCTATAGAGAACTCAAACTTTTAAGTTGAGATTTCCAATTCTTCAGTATTTCTGAAGTGCTGAAATTACCTTAATTTCTTCATCTATTTCACCTATTCCCCTGGTTTCTATGCACATTTTTTTTTTCCTTGAGGTGCATGACTTTGATTTACTTAAAAGATTTGCAGAATTTTCTTGTTAGACGAAGATAGACTTATGAGTGTTAACTTAATTACAGATCAAGTGTATATATTTTACAGATGTAAAATCCTGTTATCATCTTAGAAACTACCTACTGGTTACTTACACTTAGTTGTTAAAAAATCTCAAAGACTGCAATACACTGGCTAAAAGTGAGATTATTTTTATGACTTAAATGTAAAGCATAACCAAGATTACAAATATCTTTCTTGTAGGGGGAGATCTTAAAAGAAAAATAATAATGTGACTTTGAGGTGCAATCCTACAGATAGAACAAAGTACTCTCCATACTGCTTTCTAAAGTGCTTTTTTTTTTTTTTTTTTTTTTT
>VWYO01012017.1:33386-72964 GCA_013400275.1 Rhadina sibilatrix | reverse complement strand
TTTTTTTTTTTTTTTTTTTTTTTTTTCTGGAACCTTGTTTAATCCCAAGTTTTTATTTTGCCAGTATTCCATGACTATGATCGTGAGATAAAATTGGAATTCCAGAATAAAATTGCTGGAAAACAAATATATAGAGATGAAACCAAACCAGCTAGAAAAGTAAAAAAGTTTTAAAAATAGAAAAATATCAAAACCCTTTTGATTTAGAAATTATATAAGAAAACCTTTAATTTTATTTAAATCTTTCAATATTTTATAAATATTTGCATGATATGCACATTGAATTTCAAAGTAAAGAAATTTGACAGATTATAAAGTGGACTATGTGTGTGTTTTTTTAAAAGAATTTCATATGCATGTGAATATACTAAAACTTGTCCTGCTACCAAAATTCAATATTATACATACAAAATTTCTAAGTAAAAGCGCAATAGAAATTAAGGGGAAATATCCTGGTATGAAATTTCTATTTTCAACATTTATCTTCATACAAATTTGTGCAGTTTATAGAACTTGGACCAGAAACAAATTGGAAAACTGAAACATTAAAGCACAGTTTGACATTTTTGAGTGTAAATTAAATGTGTGTATATGTGTGTGTGCATATGGGCTTTGTAATAAATGAATGCCATGACTAACTTTTTAATCACTAAAATTTATTCAAAGATTCAAGAAAGACAGGACATCAAAGTGTTGCCAGAGATTTGTCTTCACAGGATTGCACTTGACTTCATAACCTCTTGTCTCTAGCTGAAATTACAAACAACCCATTAATTTAGTGCCAGGAATTCATGCAGCATGTGTAACAAAGGAGGAAGCAGTATCTTTTCAGGCAACTTAAAAAAAAGAAAAAAAAGAAAAGAAAAAAAAAGTGTAATCTGAATCTATGTTAGAGGGAGAACAATAGTTGAGTAGTTATGCTGTTGTCAATTATAACCAAAATTTGCATTTCAGAAACTAACACACAAGGAAATTCGCCCTTAGCAGTTGTACTCTGTTATAATTTAATTTGTCTTCCCTCACTCAAAAAAGCCTGCAATGCTATATGCAAGCAAATTCTTTCTGCTCAACTAATAATATCTAATCTGCTGTCTTTGGCACTGAATTTTAATTCAGACAGAGCACTGCTCCCAAATGCTGCAGAACAAAGGTGAAAGTTGTTATTTCAGGGTGATGGAGCAAGTAAATAGTGATGGAAGATCTGCAATCTACTCTTGTGTAACATATACTCTTCCCTCAGGTCACATGAAATATATTGTTACTGTCTCTTAAAAATATTTACCTCTGTTCTGTTTAATAAAATGAAATAACAAAAGCAGGATTATTATTATTATTATTATTTTAAAAATAATTATTATTACAACAGAAGTTGTCAGTTTACCACAATATTTAGATGCTTAGGGGTTGCCATTTACACCTTTAGAATTTGGGGATATACAATTAATGAGAACTTTGGTTTCAGGACCCAGAATTTGTCCTATGAAGTTGCATCTTAATTCCTTCAGGATTCTAGTGATGCATGTTTTAGATTTTAGGCATTTCTTATTCTAGTGTGGGCTTCCCATGGGGTCACAGCCTCCTTTGGGTGTCCATCAGCTCCAGCATGGGGTCCCACATGGGCTGCAGCAGATCTCTGCTCCACTGTGGACCACCAAGGGCTGCAGGGGCACAGCTGCCTCACCATGGGCTGTCTGCACCTTGGGCTGCAGGGGCATCTCTGCTCTGGCACCTGGAGCTCCTCCTCCCCCTCCTTCTTTGCTGGCATCAGTGTAGGCTGGGCTGTTTCTCTCACGTAACCTCACTCCTTTCTCCCAGTTTCTGTGGTGCAGCATTTTTACCACCTTCATAAATACATTATACCAGAGGTAGTCCCACCATCACTTGATGGCCTTGGCCAGTAGAGGGTACACCTTAGAGCCAGCTGGTGTTGGCTCTGTCAGGACAAGAGACAGGGCAAGAGGCCACACAGAAGCCACCTCTTGAAGATTCTCCACATTTGATTGTCACTCAAATCCAATACCATTAAATGAGTGTCGAAACAGATTATTTTTTGTAGTTTCCAATAATTTTTCAAAATTCAAATATTTTTGAGGATTGTTTAGATGGAGTGTATATTATACCGTCATGAGAACCTCATAGGTAGGACATGTTAGGAAAGCTTCCCTCTCCATATGAAAGTCAGAGTAAATTTCTACTATATACTTAAGAAAACATGACATTGTGATATTTATATTCTCTGGTACATTACAGACAGCTTCAAATAGCAGTTGTCAAAGAAAATTTATTCAAGTGCAGTGGAAAAAGGTTTGCATCTTAACCTTGACATTCACACTTAATCATCAGTCTTTTTCTTATGAGATTCTAATTTTCTATGCAAACTGATAAATTAAAGAGAGAAAACCTAATAAAAATCATCAATAAATATGGTCAATAGAACTGATCAAGAACAATTTCTAGTTTTAAGAATATACTTCATTTTAGAAAAATATCTGAACATCATGAAAAACTGTATTTAATTCCAAAATTTAAGAAGATGATCTCTCCAAAATGTTTGAGTGTTTCATCATTAAGTCATAACTAATTTTAATCTCAAGGAAGGATTTTTTCCTAAGTGCACTTTGCTAGAAACTTGATCAAATTAATAGGATGGAGGAAGAAGGTAAGCTGTAGCATAAAAAAAATCATAACACAATTGAAGTACAACACTCAGGACCTCAGAAGGTAATCCCTTATAAATCTTGGTAATAAATATATTTTATACAGTTGTTAATTTGTGTTTATAAAATATGTTTACTCTAAAAGTAGAATAAGCTCTTGTAACTTAAAGATATGTGCTGTTGCTCATTTTGCCAAGTTAGATATATGCAGCAATTAAGGTTTTGTTCATCTGTTGGCTTTTTATGTTGTCTGCTGTATGACTGCAAGCTGTTAAATCTAGCATTTTCTTGATCTAGCATACAGAGCATACAGAGGAAAGTGTTCAAAAGCTTGAAATGATCTTGTTTAGCAAAATAATGTGAAAATGAGATAAGCAGTGTAATTCTTGGTAAATTTCACGTTGTCCTTTTTGTGATGAAGCAGCAGATATATAAACAAGCAAAAGAGAAGAGGGAAAAGAGCTGTAGGTCACAAAGGGAAATAAAGAAGATGAGTTCTCCAGGCAAGAAACTTATATTAAAAGGGTGCTGGGAAGGTTGACAGTAGAAGAGGGCAAAGAGCAATTCTAGAGGAAATTCACTTTTATACGCTATTTGATAAACTGATTGGTGATATCTGTTTAAATAGAAGTTTGTGCTACTAATTAGAACCAAAAACCTGAAGAAATCAGACCTTTGCCAAGTAATGGTGGCGTCAAACAGTAGGACAAGAGGCAATGGACAGAAACTGATGCACAGGAAGTTTCACCTGAATATGAAGAACAACTTCCTTAAAGTGCATGGGACCATGCACTGGAACAGGTTGCTCAGAGGGGTTGTGACCTCAATAGAAATATTGAAGAACAATCTGGACATCATCTTATTATATTAAACCAGATTCCTCCACCAGTGGTCCCTTTCAATCTTACACAGTCTATGATTCTGTAATTTAGGTCCTACTCTCAATATGCAAAGTCTAGTCTTAGCTAGAGCATCTAGCTAAGCTTGCTCTAAAGTTGTATAACCCAATTACATATGAAAAAATTTATGACACAATTACTTTTTCTTGATACATTGTTTTCCTGCCATTCCCATACTCTGGTGCTCCCTAGAGCATTTCTTGTAGATATTCATTTGCTGTTCACCCTCCACGACAAGAAAAAATTGCTAGGATACTTGTATGAATTTGCAAGAAGGTAAAAAAAACCAGTAGGATTTTGACAAAGTGACTTTTAGTGAGCCTGAACTTTACTTATAAGTTAATGGATTATAGCAATAAATAATCAATTTTGTAAAACAAAAACTTGAAAATGTTTTAATGTCAATATAAAACCATATTCTTTTGCTGTTTACAATCTTCTTGTGCTTCATTTTGTGACATCAAACTGCATGGTAAAGCTGTTCTGTTGTAAAGAAAAAACTTGTTTGTTTCAGAGGTTTAACAAGATTTTTCTTTAAGTTTGAACTATTAGATGGAGAAAACATCCTCCATTTTTAGAAGCAGGGAAAGATAAGAATTATCTGTCTATAAGATATGGATCTGACCTACATGTCTTATAACACCACTGAAAATACTGTATGCATTAATTATCAGCAGCCATGCAGCTCTGATAACAAGGAATGCCCCAGTATAACCCCAACACTAATTAATGATCACCTTAATTAAGTTTTTAAATACCTATGATAATATTTAAAATGTTTATATAAAGCCATTCAAATGGAAGTTGGAACTCAGTAGCTGTATCTTTCTATAATCTCTGTCAGGCAAAATGATTCATCTTTAGTCAATGATTAGTTTCTCCCTTAGAAAAAAACCTTACTCTCAGGTAAATGGGATGTATCTTTAAAAACAAGAGACAAGTTTGTGTACTCTTTAACTATAATAATACTGCTTGTCCTTCAAGGCATAAGCCTGCTTAACAAAATCTGATCCAGTACAAATTGAATTAGACTCTATTTTTACCCTTTCAAATTGTGCAAAAGCTAATCTACTACCCATCTCTAGGTCTGTAAGTATGTATCCTTATAATTTAATTTTTAATATGCAACAATTAACAGGATACTGATCTTACTAATAGTAAAAATTCCATAAATCTTTCATGTAAGTATATGAAATTCTTCATTTCAAAAATAAAAATAAGAAAAATTAGTCTGGAAATGGAAATTAATTTCCAGTCATAATGCAATGATTTACATTAAATTCCTTAAAAGCTTTGGCAAATACCTTTATAAATTAAAATGCTTCTCACTTTATCCCATGTTCTTTGTTATCTCCATCCTTTGTAGTAAATACTCCTTAATAAGTGCTATAAAATGAATCCTATTAAATAGAACACAGAATGATAACATTTTTAATGTATTATATATAAATTGATTATGATCACTGCTTGAAAAATGTATTTTTTTCTTGATCTATATACCCTTTAGCACTGGAAAAAACACGAAGAAAATATTTTTAATGCACATTTTGCTTCTGCTTAGAAGTGTTCTGATTGTATTTGCAAATTATAACAAAGTAGTTTACTTATATTTTCCAAACTATCAGTCAGAATTACCTCCTTTTGAGTCTATATCTAAAGAACACATACATTGTGAAAGAATACAGCATAAAATCCATGATCAGATCCTTAAATATAGACATAGTAAATATCAGATGCCTGATTATAAAAAGTGGTTGTTAACAGTAACAGCAAATACAAAATTCTTCAGGCGCTTTCATACTGAAGAGACTTAAAAATCACACTTCCTGCTTTCCAAGAAAGGTTTTTATCCCAAACCTATGAGCTATTCTGGAGGAAGATAGAACAAGGAGATCTATTTCTGCAAAAAGAATTACTGTAGGTAAAAAAGTATTAATCTTTTGGTAAAGGGAAAACACATGGAAAGAATTTTAAGATCTGATAGGTCAGTCGAGACATGGAGAAACCAACCTGCTGAAATGTATCTCTGTTTCACATAGAAGACCCAAACAGCAGTAATAATGGCCTTCCAACTCCAGGAACAAAAAGTTGTGCTGTACAATGAAATTTAAACTAAAGACCATTAAAATAATTTACACTAGTAGAACCAACAACAAGGTCTAGCTTATTAGACTAAAAGTAAAGGGAACAAAAATCTAGGGGACTTGAGAATTCAAAAATTTCAAAATTAGTGGGATATAAACTATTTCATTTGAATTTTTGGGATACCTTGATACTGTCTAAACATTGTTTTTTTGTTTTTTCCCCGAACAGTGGGGATTGAATAGAGATGATGAGACCATCGGTTTTGAATGTTTACAGCATGCCCAGACATGATGAGTATAAAATATTCTGAGCATGAAAAAAATACTTTGTCTTCAGCTGAAAAAGTGAGTTTAGAGGGTGCAGCATCCTTCATAGCTACAAGTATGTCAAGTGAATATTTCCAGAGTCAACAGGGTAAATACAAGGCAAGTCCTGATAATAGAGTAGGCCTGGTTTAGAGGTTAAGTACTCCATAGGTCATCAAGATTAACAACACTCAGTGGTTAAAAAATCTATCCAAGCTGAAGCTTTCACTAAAATTACTTCCTTTTACACCTGCTTCCACTTCAAACTTCATTTAGTCAAGGCAGCCTCTACCATTCCCCTCAAGTGCTCATCCTATTTCTGAGAATAGCTTTCAATACAGGGGAGAATGTTGAGAAATATTTGATAATAGGGATTCTCTGCAGAAGGCTGAGTCTTCAAAATATAAGAATTGCTCATGATTTAACCCCAGCTGGCTACTAAGTATCACACAAATATTCACTTATTCCACCCCAGACCACAAAAAAAAAAAAAAGAAAAAAAAAAAAAAATTGGGAGGAGAATAAAACAAACAAACAAACAAACCCCACCCAAACATAGAACCAAAACCCAATATCTGTGGGTTGAGATAAAAGCTTAGTTTTAATTAAGGGAAAAGTAAGAGAAATAAAAAATTTGAAGGTCTTTGTAAAGGAAATTTTTTCCTTCCTTTCTGCATGTCAGAATTCTGGCTATACTGGTAAAATAAAAATTGTAAGTGAATATATAAAATACATATCTGGAAACATATAGATATATATGTATATATATATTTTAAAAATTTCTGTCAGATATCAAAAGACAATATAAACTGTATTATATAGATTGCAGTTAGTTGCAATATGTTATTAGTAGTATGCAATTTCAGCTGCACACTTTACAAACCAGATCTCATTTTCACCTAACACCTTTGGATGAAGTTATTAGCAGAAATGATTGCAGTATCTAATACGTGTGTTCTAGAAATTTCATCCACCAGCCCCTGAAGACCCTGCAGAACAAGGTAGATCATATTACACTGTTTTATGGGTGTAGTATGATAGAGGAGGATAGCTTGCACAGTCTCTTTCATGACTCCAGCAACATACTTTTCCCTACTGATCTCAGCCTAATGCATTGATGGGAATACTAGAAATTCAGATAGTGACTTAAAAAAACTTATTGAATATTTTCAATAAGTAACCTATGATGGTCTAATTTTCCATCTTTTTTCATTAATTTCAACTACATATTTTAAATACATTAATTACTGTGAAAATTTAAACTTAGTATTTAATTTTCCTGAGGCAGTTATGCAGTCACATTTCTCTTACCTATCCTTCCCAAATAAAATGTGTTGACTTCTCAGCAACTTTAAACCAGAGTTGTTGAATTTGATGATTAAAATCCATCACTGATGTATTTAAAAGACATTTTCAATGAAGTTGTATTTATCTTAAAAAGATAAAGCATTTATCTTGCTTTGAAGAACAATTTTTAAATTGCATGTGATTAATAAAGATTCCAATTGTTAGAAATACCAGATCATAGAATAATAATTGGGATAGATTTTTTTTTTGCTTTCTTAAACATATAATGGCTGTACTTCTTTCCTTCAATGAAATTTTACCAAGGAGATTATACATTGCAGTATAATATATATATCATAACAGTAGGAAGAAAAATTCCCTTGATATGACCCCAAAAGCAAAAACCCACCAGTGGTTCTATACATAAATTCTTTTAATACAGGAAAAAAAACCCTGTACACAAACAAGCAAAATTCAGAATTTCATTTCCCCATCTAACTTTATTTTTGTTTGCTTGTTGGATACTTTAATTTGAACAAGTCTAGGTTCTTTTTGAAAAGGCACATGGTACTTTGTGTTTTGTAACACAAAATTCCAAATTATTCATATAATGATTTTTTCCTTTTCTTTACTCTGAATTATGATCTTAAATAATTGAAATAATAATAAATAATCATAATAATAGGTGGTAAATAATTTTAAAAATAAAATCTAAACATTTATCTTGTGCTTTAAGTTTGATGGCTCTTTTTTTCCCTGAACTGAAGAGTCATTGGAGAGTCCCCTCCATGGCATTTTTAAAATTTGAACTCTCAGCCTCCAATAAGCTATCTCTTGATCTGTATCCCAAAATACACAGAGAAAATTATTAAAAAGACAGCATTCCCATACATTTGGACTACTAGACACCATTTTCTTTCTTAGGAGATGGTCTGTCATTACCCTGCAGAAGAAAATAAGGAAGTGACTTCCACTGTATGTGCCACTTGGGTCTCTGGTGAAAGATCTATAGCTGGAATACCAGTTCATTCTTTCATCACTCTTTATAGCTGCTCATATTTCAGAGTGGTGTGGAGTGTGTCCACTGTTCATGCTTTAGTAGCAATATCAAGATTTTGTTTCGACTGTTTGCATTGTCATCCTTCCAAGATTTCCCCAAAGAGCCAAAGTCAACATTGTAAAACAGGGATGGCTTGTACTTTGAGGAAAAAGGGAATGGAATTTCGTAGGCCAGTTAAAGTAACTGTTTTGCAATATCATTCCTTCAGCTAATCTCAAAGATTGGTACAAGCAACACTACTGTGCAGTTCCTTGTAAACACAAAAGTGTATTTCAACTGGAGGATCAGGAAACCAAAATGTAAGGATTCCAACATATTCTGACAAAAACTTTTCCAGCTCTTTTGCAGTGATTTATATGCTATAAATCTGTTATATGCTGCATGACTTCATTTGATTTAGAATGGTTATAGAATCAAGTCTATTATCTCATTGCTGCATGTCCCTAAGTACTTACATATTCAAATGTTTTTCAAGTCATATTATAGAAAATAAAAAGAGAAAACAAGTTTTACATTTCAAACTGTGTCACTGGATTGGATAAGATACAGAAGAATGCATGTTTGAAAAGTGAACTAACAATTGTTGGACAATTCCAATGATTAAAGTAAATATGATTTTTTTTATGCATTATATCAGTTGCAGATTACAGAAGTAATACTGGCATGCTTAACTGCAGTTATTATTCTGCCAGAGACAGTAATTTGAATATCAACAAACTGCAAATATTCGGTAAGTTGTTGAACCTGGTGCACCAATTTACTGCCAAATTTTAGACAAACATGCTGTGAATTAATAGTGGCTTAAGATGAAAGTCAGAGTATGGAGCTGATAGCATGGAAAACTAAAATTTCAGATGTTAGTCTCTGCATTGCCAGTGCTGGGATGTGGAAATATTATTTATATGGGGTATATCAAGTGTTCAAAATCTAGCTGTGGAAGGATGATTCTAGCTTAGACTAGCTTAAGCAAACACAAATTAGAGTTATGATTTTAAAGCATTATTCTTTATCTAGGAAAGCTTACAGTCACAGAAAGAAGCCTCATGACCAAAAGTCAAAAAGGGCAAATATTGCAGAGGAATACAAGAGTAGAAATAAAACAGTAAAAGAACACCTGATTGGAATAAAGGTTAAATTTAATCTTTCTCACTCAGTGAAAGATGATATGTCACTTTTTTTGACTGATAAAAGTCACAAGAGTGACAATTTTTCTACTCTAAATATATTTTGCCAAAGAGTTTAGAAAAACATGTAGCAGATAAGATTTCTGGTTTTGAAAACTTTCCTGTACACTTTCCCTCAGGTTAAGGCCTGGCTGTTTTCTTTTTATTTTTTTTTTTCCCACTGAGTGTTTTAGAAAAGAAAACAGAAAAGAAATACTTTGGTCAAGAATTATGCACATATGAAATAAACTAGAAATAGGAAATAATTAAGTTAGGAGTGAGAAAAAATTTGGTACTGTTTCATAGATTTCATATGTATCTATAATGGAATCGATCAGTCAAATACTGTAGATCACTGTGAGGTTCTTCTCTTCTAAAGAACTTTTAAAATACTTCTTTAGAATCCAAATCTACTCCAAATCTTTTTCTGGCAACCACAGTATTTGTGAACCATGACCTACAATAACTGTTCTTGAAGCTGTGCCAATACTTTCCATTAGCAGAATCTTGGATATATCAGGAAAAGAAATAGCTGTTGGTTTATGTGGCAGGTCTTTCCAGGTGACACAGTTCCATCTGAACAAATACATTTTAAAAATAAATAATCAAAGAATGAAAAAAGAATTGACGGAATAGAAAAACAAGACTTTAAAGATGGTATGGAGATAAAAGCCTAGAACATACATTAATTTAGCTGTCATATGAAATATTTTCTGTGATATTGTGCAATATATACTGTAGATATATAATTATATGCACTTAATTAAAAATTGACTTAAAGGAAAATCAGAGTTAAATTTATCTTTTCACAGAGCTGAATTCAAGTTATTTGGTTCATATAGGAAAGAGAGGTTATTTCTCTATCTATTCATCCCTTTTTTTTAACAAGTTATTTTAAATCCTCTATTTTAACAGTAAATTCATGTTAATATAAGTACAAGATCTTACTGAGCAGTGCTGCTTGTAGTCTATCATGAGTCAGACTAATGTAAACTAAAGCCACTTCTATTAATTAAGGAGGCATAATTTAAGAAATGCAGGAGGCTGTCCGTGATTCATGGATAGGAAGCAGGAGTATTAATTTCTGAAAAATATTTCCAAGATCTTTGACACCTTGAAAGTCTTTCTGCATAGTATAGTTTTATACACCCAATCAGAATTCATGTTGTATAGCATTTTCTTTCAAGCTCTTTAATTCTAATACATATTCTTTAAAAATTCCACAACAAAACACAGCAACAAAACAAAAATTCTGTGGAGATTCTAGTAGAAAGGCAAATTTGGTCTTTATTTTCCTATTCTTACTCAGCAATTTGCAACAGACACAGGTATAAAGACAATATTAAATAAGAACATTCTCTGATTGTAATAAAGAACCTGTGTTTCAGCACATGACATCTGTGGCAGAATTTGCTATATCAGCATCTCACACAAAAATAATAATGGATTTTTTCCCAGTTATATTGATTATATAATTATGCTTGATTTATTATTCACTTATGGGATGGTATAGCATCATTATTTCTGGTCTTGCCTGAAAACAATAGCTTTAGACAGCTCACTTCCCAGAAAATTCTTCATTTTCAGTTGGTGTGATATTGCACAGCCTATGTCATGTGTCCTTAGGAAAGCCAGCATGAAGATTGATTTTTCATCATTTTTTTGTATTGACCACAGGCCATAGCTATGCTCATCACCAGTGCATTTCACGTTCAGATCCCAAAGGACTTTCCTTCTCAAATACACCAAGTTATTTATCTTCATTCTGTATTTGAAATCTAATGTGAATCTCTTGTCTGTGTTCTTTAACACAGCTTGACCAGGCTGGCTTAGACAAAACTAGTACATAAAATCAGGGAGCTTTGGCATTTTATTAAAATAGGTCTATATTGCATTTAGAATACGCAAAAAGAAGGGGCAAAAAGTGGGGGAAATTGGGGAGAAGGAAAAAGAGAAAAAAGCATTTTTTAACAATTTATGGTGGGGTTTTAGTATTTTGAAAATGAAAATTACTATTTTTCAACTCTCAGATTGGCTGTAATGTATAAACTGCTCAATTTAAGTAAAACTTATTGATTATGCAAAGTTCTCATGTCCATTTTGTTCTTATCCCATTTATACAAATCGTCTAATAGCACATTTGATTTTAATGAAGGTTAGCTCATTTGCAGTTCTGTTACTGCCCACAGAATTTGTTTTTATATTTCTTTTCTATTTCTTCCTTCTTCCACTTATTTCAAAGAATTAGGATATTTTTTGTGTCACAGAGGCAATTTTCACATTTGAATAAGGAAAATGGAAGAGGATGCTTTTCTCTCATTTCTTTTGGTTATTTTATTAGCTATAAGTTACACTTGGAATATTTTCCTATTACAGAAAATATTATTTGCTGTTTTTTCTTTATGCTTCTTAGAAGAAAACATAGAAGAAAACAGTAACTTATTGCTCCTGTTCTGTTGTCTGAAATCTGTATTAAGCTGACTTTTCTGAGTATAATCATACAATGGGATAGTGATGTCCTGCTGTGGGCCTAGACCCATGTTCACACTCATATTATACAGTATCATATCAAATTTCTTGACTGATCAAAACCCTAGCAGATATTTTGAAATATCATGACACAGAATTTACTTTCCAGTCAGAAATGGTTTGGGGTAAATACCAAAAATAAATTTTTTTCAGTATATAGTAGAAGTGTTTCTACAGATTCAGACTCTTTTTCATCATTACTTATACTGTGCGTTTTAAGACCTGCAATTACTTTCTGACATACTTTTCATGCCTTTCTACAAACACTCATTATTGGTTCTTTTAAGTTTAAAATTTAATACCCTGGACTGCTTTTATTTTGTAATTTCATTTCTTCTGATTTAATGACCACTAGGCCCACTACAGTGCTTGAAACAACTACTCTTTTAACAAATTTATTTATTCAGAGAAGCAATATTTTTTCAAGCTTTAAGAACATAGCAAATTATGTACAACAAAAAAGTGTTTATAGAAAATAAATGAAGCATTTAAAAAAACACCCCACATTTTAAAAAATAAACAAACAAACTCATGCACAAAGGAAAGAGATATATATGATCAAGGTCTATAAAAGGTAGGAAAAGAATAGTTTTTCATCTACAGGCAGGAGAGTATTTATTCATAAAAATTATTTCAATGAGGAAGTAGTCTGCAACTTCTTATTACCTTCATTGCTGTGTAGTAGAATACTAAACTACATTCAGGAAACCCTGCCCTTGATGCTGTCAAAGGTGTCTCCCCTGTCCCATTCTGTCCAACAGGAAACCTGGGCACTTACTGTAAAAGTCTACTTTCTACAGCACTGACAAGTTAGCTGACATGAAGTGCTTAGAATAGGCAGATAAGGTCTGTTTGGTAGACTGAGTGGTCTGAGGTCTTTGCTAGGAATTGGTAGGCAGATGCTGATGTAGTCAGGACTGAAATTGGAGTTTTACAGCAACTCCAGGGTCTATCCATCTAGACACTCCTCAGCTGGACCGGGAGAGCACCCCATCTGTCATGGTGGTGCCCAAAACCCCAGGCAGGTGCTGAAACAAGAAAGATTGATTTAAGTAATTTTGGGGTGCTCAAGACTAGACATGTGATTCAAAAACTGCATGCTCTTAGGCTGCTCATAGGTTATATACTTAAAGCCTATTCACCATAACCACAAACATATGGAAAAGACAAGACAGAAGAGGAGCTGCAATAGCCTGAGTTGCACAAACAAACCACCCCAACTTGGCCACTCATGCAGTTGTCAAAGGGGGAGCAACCAGCCCTGTGCCCAACTGTGAAATCTACTTGGAGGAGTCAGGCAAATTCTCCCCAAAATCTCTTTCAGGTTTTAGATTATTGCCTAACAAGGTACAGGGCATGCTAGGTGAGATTGGGAAAAAGTATTTTGGGACTGTGCAAATCTAATGGGATGTTTCTAGAGATGTTCTAGAAGCAAATGCAGTAAAAGGAGGGATAAGAGTGTGAAAACAGGGGAAAGAGAATAAAGAGGTTGGTGAGATGTGAGCAAGGGACAGTGAGTCTTTGTGCCCAGCCAGTGCAACCTCTCCTTGCTCTTCTAAATAAACTCCATCAGAAGGGTTTCATGAGCAAGAGCTTCCCGTTTGCCATGCTTATGTGGGAGGGGTGAGCACCCATATATGCATATATGCACTGTGCTGAGTGCATAAGCCAGGAGATGGGTATCAGGAGACACGAGTGTGTGTGTATTTTTCCTTGGGTTACCTTAGTTTTCTGTGTGTGCATGAATGCACATGTCATTCATAAATAAATTTCAAGCAGTAGTAGCTGGCACACGATGTCTGAGTTCCAGCTATAGGGGAGAGTAGAAGTCTGGAGGAAAATGGTATGGAGACAAAGGCTCTGCTAATCATGCAGTAGAAACCATAGGGCAGAGCTGCCACCTCAGAAATGTGAGTCTGAGTCCCAGCTTCTGGGGAGACTAGGTCTGGAGCAGCTCCTGGAGGGAGTTATTTCTGTTTGTGAACGTGTATGTCAAGAACAGCTGGGGTAGAGCTGCAGTCTCAGGGGTTCATGTGGCCCTGGTGCCATCAGCTGTGTAGATTGGGATCTAGGGGTAGCCACTGCAGAAACAGGCTGATGCGGACTGAACACTGCGAGAACTCCCCAGGAAAATGGAAGTATAATTGTTTGCTATTGTAATCTAATGAGCTGATAATTCATCAGGCACCAAATGAGTTGATAGATGCTGTGCACGATGTTTTTGGTTTTCTATATACTAATTAGGAGTAAGAAATCCTCCCCTAAAATATGGCTTCAAAAGGTTTGAAAGGAGGAATTTTTAGAAGTAACATTCAATCTGTTTACTCAATGGACCTGAATGGCAATTTTTACCAGAGGTTTTTCATGATTTAGCAGTGATAGCTACACTATGATTCAGCTGTAAAAAGTTAACCATTCTTTGTAAATATTTCAGTCATATAGCAATTTGTTATTTCAACAAGAATGTTCCATTAGGTTGATTGTCTTCTAACAGCAGCAATCAGTAATACTCAGCATTATCTTTCAGATTAATAAATGCTTGCATTTCTCTTGGTATTATAAAGTGCCATTTAAGCCCTAAATGTTTTACGTGTTTCTAAACAGATTTTGGCCAAATCAATTCAATCGTTTTCAATTCAATCAGTGATGCTTCAAGCTAATAATATAAAACATTAAGAAAATAAGTCACTAGGCATCTAGTTAAGGTGATATTGTATCTTAAAAGATTTTTGTTAGTCTAAAAAATCCGTGGAAGTAAAATGCATTTTGGTCAGCTAATAAACTTTGTTAGTTTATGATTATTAGAGACCAGATTTCAGATATGTGGCCATAAACTTTACACTACCTCATTTTTTCAAAACCATTTTAATCTCCTTGATAAAGTCTTATGGAGACTGAGAAAGAGTTTCCTGAAAGTGCATTCTAATTTTGGAAAAAATACCTTCAAAACTATTGATAGTCCTTGACTAAACAATTCTGATGAGCTTTGGATGAGATCCTCTACTCTCTACATATGAGAATATTAATTAAGGTAAATTTGAAAAAAAAATTGTATATGTGACAAGTTAGATATATGATAATGTTGAAAAATATTTTCTATTTTGTTTCTAAAATGGGAATGAGTAAGTGTGCAATGATACACTGTAGGTGCTAGTGTTGATTCTCTGAGACTTTCACAGTTGAAAAACCAGTACAACAAAAAAGAACATGATATTTCAATGATCCAATCATTCATTTATTCATTCGGAAAATTACCCAAAATTCTGAAAAGGAACCTATATTTTATGAAACTTTATTACTTAGAGCTTTTTCCTTTCCATTGTAGATGACCTGATAATGGTTATAAGAATACCATAGGAAAATACTTGTTTTATTTTAGTCTTGTATAATACCAGGCTAATTAGTCATTGAACAAAAAAGTCCAACCAAAAATCATGGCAGTATTAGCACCATGCTCTCATCCACTGAGCTAATTTTAGTTGTCAATACCGTACCTTTGGTATTAACAAACCAAACAGCAGGCAGAGCTGGCTTCTGGTAAGAATGGCATTGATGTCCCCAGGCACAGCAAGTGATCATCAGGGGCCTGAGGCCGGCAGGGGCAAGAGGAGATGGGACTGGAGACCAAGACCAACTTTCCTGAAATATTTCTGGGGGAAGGGATGGGTGGCTGGCCTGAAATGAAGTCCTGGGCCATGAGCAGGGGTTGGGTGAAGCTCTGGGTATGCTGGACAGGGAAAGTAAGGCACAGGTGTTCTCTCAGAACCCTGGGCTATTTTGGGTTATTTTGGACCTACAAGAGCATTAGCCATTTAACAAGACTAAATTAAGTACATCAGTTATGAATTCCTCTGTGTTGTCAAGTCAATTAAGTTATTGATGAATGTATTTGAGAAGAGTCTTGGAAAAAGCATTACCTTTTTTTGTATGTTACTAGAATGATATATATATATATATATATGATAATAAAGAAAAAAACAAGACAAAAACAAAAACAAAAACAAACCCCAAACCTAAAATTCAGTATTTCAAGATGTACATAAATTAGAATTGCATAGAAATACCACTTGTGCTGCCGCTTATGCTACCATGTGTTTAGAATATTGTCTTAATTAGATGTATAACTAAAATATTTTAAATATAAGTAAAATAATTAAAAATTGATTAGTTATGACTAATAGAAAAAAAAAGTGGAAAATTTTCAAAGCTCTAGGCTTACTGGTAATTTTAGGAAATCTCTACAGACAATGTTGATGGATTATAGCATATACATGTACTTAGATTTCTTCATTTTTCTGTGAAAAATAAGGAAATTTTAAAAACATAGGGAAATGCCCTTGTTTTCCAATAGAACAGACAGAATCATTGCTGACAAGAGAAACAGTGTACCAAGTTCTTTTGTCCTCCTACAGCTCAATATGCTTCTATGACTAAGAAATATCCCTAAACTTTGAGGATCAAGTTACCCTTGTCACTTCTATAATTCCCAGAAAATCTGCAGCTGTTCAGGTACTCTATGCAGACAGGTAAAACCAAATCTTAACATACATATCTAGCACATTTCATAAACTCCTTTCTACATTTTATAGAAGAAAATTCAAAGGAAAGGCCTATTAGGAAAAATTAAATATTTTATCTTTCATTCACATTTCTCCTTCAAACAACCTCTGAAGAAAACCCTTTTATAAATTAAGCAGGATGGAGAAGTGCAACTCATCTTTTTCTGTCAAATGCAAAACATAAAATTAAGCAATCTTGATTTTAATTCCCATGAGATGTAAAAATGAATATAGTGGGTTAGATACAAGGTTAACCCAGCTCAACAATATCTAATAACAAGTTCACAGAAAGGTCCTGCTCTGAGCCTCTTGAGCCAACAATATTTTTTTGATATTTCCATGCAATATCCTTGGCTGGATTGATATTCTATATTGTGTAGTTAGCAGAGTTTTCAACGCCAAGAATATGGGTTCTGGAACTCTGTAATGCCTTCATCATGCTGCTCACAGTTTAACTCCATGTTCTGTCAGGGGCTTCCTATTTTGAATCTGCTGCCTGCCAATGTCTTTAAAGAATTCTGCATTTGAGGAGAAAGATCAATTGTAAGTGCTCTGTTTCTTAAAGGCATAGATGACCTTATGCTTATCATATCTTCTCTCACTCTGAGTACTGGAGAATGTTTTTAATTTAGCTATTCCCTTACAGTGGGTCTATCTTTAATTGTTTAACTCTTTCTCTCTGTACCTGGCCCAGATGTGCTTGTGATTAACATAATCAAATGGAGGTCACATAGTATAGTTTCTATATCTTGTTTCAATATTTCTGCTAGGTTTTAACATTTTTTGCCATTAATTTCTTCCCTATATCTCTTTTTTTTTTTTTTGACCATTATATGATAGGTTGGTGTATTTTCATAGAATGTTCTTTGATAACTTCAAGATATCATTCATGAATAGTAATTGTCTGGTTAAAAACATTATCAGATGCATAAAAATAAGAACATTATGTAAATTATTTTTACCTTCTTTTTGTGCTTAATTTCATCAACATTTCATTTCATGAGCTTTTTCACATTTCTAGGACTTTTCACTCCTTCATAGTCTACTTAGATCCACACTTCCACTCATAAAATTATCATTAAACAGTGTCTGTAAGAAAAAAATATGAATTTCTATTTGAAAGGACTTTCATAGATAAAACAGCCCTGTAAGTTTTCTGCATGAGAATCTTTGTCCAAGTAAGACTTTTGCAGGTGAAAACTGAGAATTAAGTGGAGCCTAAAGTTTCAGAGTAATGTAATATTCCTTGTCTGAGATTATTCTGTGAATCTAATCCATAACATTATGTCTTGGAATTTAAAAACAGATTTAAGCACTTTGGGGAATTTTGCTAACAATTTCATTTTCTTAATGGTTTGGGGGTTTTTTTTGTTGTTGTTTTTGTTGTTTTTTTGGTTTGTTTTTTTGTTTGTTTTTTGTTTGTTTTTTGGTTGGTTGGTTTCTTTTTTTTTTACTTGAAACATTTAAAGGTATTTTAATTTTTTATTTCAATGCATTATTTTTATGTTTTGTAAAAAAAGAGGTTTTAATAACTGTGGAGTGAAGTGGGAGTACGAGATGTTAGAATAATCTAGTTTACTGCGGTTACCTAAGAACCTGAAGGATTAAAATTCTTCATTATTGTTTCAAGCTCAGAATACACTTCTGTCACTCGTTTTTCATTTAAAGTAGACTACTCCAGTGTGGATTTTTTCACAGAGATGCTAATGATACAAGTGTCTGTTGTACTTTGCTATGCAAGCTGCCTACTTGCACATGTTTGCAAGTGCAGACATGGTTAATTCTTATGGGGAATCCAGCCCTTACTTACTACAGGGTAGATTATGAAGCCAAACAAACCTTACAAAGGAAAATTTAGATGATAATCACTGAACAACATTCAAAACAACATAAAGCAAAACTCTGGGAACATAGCCACCTTTCCCCTTTCTCTCAGGAAACATAACTTAGTAGGAGGATGCACTCTCCAGAAAGGTAACTTGTGTGCCTGAAAAGGTGGACAATAAGCTTATCTTTTCAGGGCCATCTCTGGTAAATGTATTCCAATACTGTTGATGAGTACAAACAGCATGAATTAATATTAAAATATGAATTCCTACTGCACTGAATATGAATCAGCATATTTACTGAATTTGCTAAAAGACCTCCTTGGGTGAAGGTATCTGATGATTGAAAATGAAGCTTCTTCATTATAACCCAGTGCATTGCAAGTGGCTTATTCACCCCTGCAGAAATTCAGTTTATATTTCCCTATATCATTGCAGAATGAGAAAAAAACCTCTTTTCCAAACTATCATTTTATTATAAGAGTTATGCTTGAGACTCTCTAAGAAAAATATAACACCTTGCACTTTCTGTTCTCTGAAGTATTCATGAGTCTTTGTCAAGGGAGCTAGCTTTCTCATTCACATGCTGTTGTAGCTTGCTTTCTGTTTATTTGAAATCTTGTAGTGTCTTCAGCATCACCGGGGAAATCAAAGTCCATGTCAGATGTGTTGAAGCCCTGATGATAAAAACTGATGATTGGATGTGACTGAGCTTGAGCACAGTCAAAGGCTGTCTCAAGATAAACATCTGATGTTAAAACTTGGAAGATGAAACTGGTGTGTCCTTGCTAAAATTTCAGGAAAGATAAAGCAGAGGGAAAAAGTCATCTCTCCAAATCTCCACTACAGGGATACAGAATGACCACAAGAGATGTGTATGTTCTCGGGAAGACGTGCATTACTATTCATTGCAAAATCTTACACATGTCAAAAGGTGTCACACCTCAGATAATAAAAGAGTAACTATTAAACACGTTTAGCAAAAGAAATAAATCCAACTGGAAAAAAATAATAAACCACCACCAAAATAACAAAAAGACTTTCAAATATAAATTTATGTTGATTCTTTTATTGAAAAAAGAAAAAGAAAGAACAGGGTGAAATTTACTCTTTTTTTGGTCTTGTATAGAAACAAGTAGAAGTTTCAATACTGGAAATCACTTGAATTTAGTCAAAAATACATTAAAAAATCATCAGGGACATAAGTGGAGCTTTCCAGCTTAATCACTTGAGATCTTATTAGTTACTACCACTGAGAGCTCAAAATTGTGTTTGGATTTGATTTTTACAAAGTCCATGTTAATTGAGCTGGAGAGTTTGTCCCAGTGTGAGTCCTCGCAAGTTACAAAGAGCTGCACCAATGACGTTCTCACACACCTCCAGCACCTGACCCTATTCTAGAGAGTTCCACAGTTTTCTTTGGTGGTAATAACTCCATTTCAAAATTCAGATATTTTAAATGTTAACTGACTTCCAGAACATTATCATGCAAAAATCAAACACTTTTGTTGTTGTTGTGCTGCTGGGATTTCTTTAATAGTGTTCATATATGTTATCCTTTCTCTGTATTTACCAATTTTAATTTAGGTAGCCTTTAAATTACAATGAGTTTCTCTATGTGTGACAGGAACATATTTTCTGGCTTGCCATTTTCTTCCTGGTCTCTTTTAATATTTGATGAAAAGATATGAAGTAGAAAAAGTTCAGGTACATAAAGTCCTGTGGTAAAAAGAAAAGAAAATCACCATGAGTTCGATGTAGAAATAATCAGATAGCCTTTTCTTCCATGTATGTATTTTGAATTAAAACCCTACATTTTAGTTTATTATGGTGAAATCAAAACAGTAGAAGAGCAAAAGTAAAAGAAACAAACTCACTTCATCAGGACTGGGTGAAATCTATTTTAAAAAACAAAGTTCTGCCTAAGAGTCTGACTTGTAAAGAGTTGGATCCTTTACTGAACTGCTGACTTATTTTCAAGCAGGAAATGGTCCTCTCTGTTTAGAAAATATTTATTTCTGTTAGGAAATTGTTATGTCCTGTGGCTAAGCAATTCCTGAATATTTGGAGAATGCACTATCAGATTAGCAAGGTGGATATTACCTATTCTTTATTTATTTATTTTTATCTAAATAAACTATGTTACACCTTCACTGTTGCACCTTCACTGTAAACTATATTACACTTTTACTGTTATTACTGCTAGATGTCATTAGAGACAACTAGCAGTAATATTTCAACATCATTATGTTGGGGCAATCTGTAGATAGATTGTATTTCTAAGACTATATATTATTCTCTACTTAAGATGATGATCTTAACCTGGTGAGCAGCAGCAACAGTTTCATTTCCAATTTGTTTGTGTGTCTCAAGTTTTCCCTCTGCTTCCCAGTACTGACAGACAAAACAATTTACAGTTAGAATAGTTAATGTATAATGTATTTCACTTTGTGAAATATCTAGCATTTTTACCTCTTGAGAGAAATCCCCCATAGAGGAGTCCTTTCTTTATGAGTTTATCTTTTCATTCACTGATTTTTGCTGATATAGACAACATTATTCAACTAACCAGAAAGTGAACATGTTCTGAAACATATGGTGCCACAATCATTCTTCACGTTTCAAAAGCCTTCACATAGACAGATGCTGCTTCTTCTCATTAATGACTTGATCTAAATGCTTTCCTAATATTGTTTTTCCCCATTTAAATAACTTTAGTCTGCCACATAGAACTTCTACTGAACCAAGTTTAACACTGTAAAAGAGGTTTCAGGGTTTCAGCATACAAAAGTCTCACATGATGAAGTATATTTCCAAAGTTTTAGAAATTGATCTAAAATAGATTTTTGAGATGACTGCCTAAACTCATGGAGATAAACAATAACTGAAGTTATGAAGACGTTTCAGGAAATATTAGCATTTAATTTACACACCTAAGTTCTACAAAATTTTAGATCAATTAGTATTTTATTTGAGATATTAAGTAGGGATGTATTGAACTGTATTTTATTCACACTAAGTATATTTTGAAAAGAAGCTGAGTTCTCGCAATAAATCAAATTTTGGAGTTAGGGATAAAATTCAGTATCATCCTCATATATATAAAACCACATCTGAAAAACAGCACCATTCTGGATAAAAGTTTTGTTATATAAATTTTGTTATATAATTATATAACAAATATAATTCTTCATTAATATTTTAACATATAAGTCTTCATATACTCTGAAATATGATAAAAGAAGATGAGTAAACTTTTAATATGACCTTGAGCTGATAAAACCTCTGTATCTGTGACAAATGCAAGTTTGCATTTACAGCATGGCTGTGCTTTCAGTTGTCAGTAAAATAGTTTTATGAAAGTTGGAATGAAAAAAACAACATCTTGAAAACTTGCCTAATATTTCATTTATAGCAGGTAGAAGACACATAGCTGGCACAGTTTTATATGTAAGTCATATATCATCGACATAAAAGTGCTGTTGGCTATTCATGTAAGCATCAACATAAGAGGACACATCCAAGGTGAATTGGAAAATCTCTCTCATCATACCAGTTTCTGCACTGTAGATGCTTCTTTCAGGAACTGATAGCCCTAGTGGTGAGTTTGGCATTTAAGTATATTCATTTCCCAAGGTATTCAAGGGCATGAAATCGAGCTAGTAAAATTCAAATCCTATGAAGTTTCGTATTAGAAAGTATGTATTATTTTTGCTGAATGTTTTAATATTTGTTTTAAGGACAAGAAAGAGGAAGGAAAGTTATTCCTGTTTTTTTTTTTTTAAATATCAGGAGTCACTCAATTAAGTATGGCATCACTTCTCATTACAACCTTAACAATATCTTATCTAACAATATTGTTAGATAACAGTTACCTTGAAAAAAAAGAGAAGCTATTAACTCACCCTCTGAATTAGGAAATAATTCTGTTGACTGCCCATACAGTGAGTGGGTAACTTAAAGGCATGTGACTTCAATTACAAAGGACTAAAAGCTCTTCACTGTAGGTAGAGCTATATCTTTCCACTAGGGAAAAAGAAAAAACCCAGTATGTTGAAATATCTCCATTTGAAGGCTGCAAAAGAAGAAGGGTTGCTAGTTTATTGTGTGGCTTTAATTTCCACTAAAAATTCTACAGAGGGAAGTAGAAAGCAGTCTCCCATGTTGCCGTTTTCAGTATCATAAATCCCAGAAGGGAAGTTCTTTCTGGGAAAAGGAGCTAACTGGGTTTGCAGTACCTAGCCATTAGTTGCCAGTGGAAGCCAGGGAATGAGAGGGAAAGTATACCTTCCTTTTTCATGAACAGTTTGGTGGTGGAAGGGGAGAAATGTTTATTGAGAGTTGAAACCGTGATCCCGTTCATTTCGCTGCATTTGCAAGAACCCATCCTAGTGTAATGAACTACAGACCATTCCTTTTGAATAGGTATAAATGTGTTTTTCAGGATTGGAAAGCAGGTAAATTCAGGATATTAGGTGGTCTGTAAGTTTATCTGACACCTCATTTGAAAAATGCTTCAAGAAATTACTTTCCATAATGTCATGGTGGCAATTAAGCGCTATCCAGTCACTCGCTTCCACTCCCATCCCCCATTTTTCACTAGAGCTCAGAGCTTAATCTTTGAATTGAGTACCTATTAATATTGAACATCTCAACAAAGGTATCTAAAAGTCAAATTGAATCTCTACAAACACATGCAAATAGAGGGTCTAGTTATTTATTTATGTTTTTGTGACTGAAATAGATGGATCTTCCTTTATCAGGAATACTGAGAAGCATTCTACTGCACAGGAATTCTAATTGTGTCTTTCAGCATAAACAAAGGCAGCAGAACTGGATGCAGAAGCTGGAAATCTAAAGCCTATCCCACAGAGAACTATTTTTAATTTACAGGAAACCTTGGATGCAGTTAACTTAAAAATAAACACCTGCAAGAAGCTCATTGAATTTACTAGGAAAGTAACTAAATAGAATCCCTTCATCCTAGCATAATGAGCTCCATATCAAGTTACCCTAGTTTTATATGACAGTGCAATATATTAATTGCTTCTGTGTTTGTTTATCCTTGTAAGGCACAAGGCAGAAAAAAAAAATCCTGACCTTGCAATTTCAGATTCACAAGGAAAATACCTCTTCCTAAAATTAACATATCAGTTGAATGATTTGGTTACTTAAAAAAGAAATAAAAAAAAACTACTCTTCTTGGAAAACTTTCACAGTTTTATTAATCCTATGGAATTTTCCTCTACATGAAATATCTGGGTATACAATTCTAAAACTCCATCACAAAGCTATGCATAAAAGCTAATTTATGTTATAGAATATCATAAGCATTTTCTGCTTCGTAAACTGCTCTAGTATTTCTCTGTAAAAACACTTAGTTTAATTTCTTACATATTTATTATATCTGCTTCAATTCAAAAGACATTGACATGCATGTATGCAGAAAAATAGCTGAAATTCCAGAAACTGGCCAATAAAAATTGTTTTATAAACAACAAGAACAGAAAGACAATAACAACAACAACAACAACAAAGTTTTCATCAAATGCAAGTGGGTTTTATGTAAATTCAATGGTAAAATAAATTACTATAAGAAATACACGGTCCTAGCAAAACTTGTTAAACCTAAACTAGGGGCTAGAAGAATTAAAAAGCATACAAGGTATAAAACACAGTTTAGTATCATATAATGGGTGACTTAGATGACCACCTTTAAAGTTCTTTTTTGTCACTTAATCCTTTCTTAGGGATTGCACCAATTACACAATCAGGCAGAAGCACACTTATATCCCATATAAGAAGCACAATGAAAATATAGAATACCCTTACTTTGAAGGGACCATAAGAACTATCAAAGTCCACCTCCTTTACTGCACAGGACCATCCCTGTGCTGGGGATCCTTATTAAGGGGGACTAGAACGGGTGTTAAGTTTCTTTACTAAAAGAGTGAACAAATCTGATCAAGTCCAAGAAAGATTATAGCCATTGATATTTTGTTATGTTATTCTGAGTTTCAGAATGTTACTGAAAGTAGTATTTCCTATTACCTCCTTAAATCTTTATTTAAATAAAAAATGCTAATTTCCCCTGAGGTCTTTGTATTTTACAAATGTTAATGTAGACAATAGTGAAAAATTTCAGTTTAATGTTTCATTCTACCAAATTTCATTATAATATGCTTCACTTTAAATGAACTATTTTTCCTGAAAACAATTGGGAAAAAAAAAGGTAAAATATTTTAAAAAATCCATTTCAACATTTTCAGAAGATGGTTGTCTATTTCTAAAAGGCATTTAATTTCAACTATTTCTAGTTTAACTTAAATGTAAGGATTCGAGGGGTGGGGAGGGTTGCTTCTTGAAGTATAAAACGTTTTTGATGTACAATCTTAGTGTACAAAAATGTTCTTCAAGTGTTTCCATAATCCCTGCAATACTGAAATGAAAATTTGAATCCTGTGAAACAAAGAGAAATTAGTGCCATTATTTTTTAAGTGACGAACTGATACATAGAGTGGCTTCAGCCAAATACTTTCATTGATTCTAGGTATTCTGAATGAGACCACTATTAGCTAATTTCCCACATGATTTAAAAGTGTATATTCCAGCAAAACATTCTTTCTCAGGGCTTCTAATTTTTCTAGTAATCAGAGTTCTCAGCTTCAACACAGGCACTCAAAAAGTGAGAAAAAAGCCATGAATGACTGTCTATAAAAGCCTGGGGTTTATACAATTAAAAGCTTTTATACAGTTAAAAAGTGAAATGTCTATCATCTAGTAAGAATTGCATACCACGTGCGAAGATATTATCTAGTAGTCCAAATTAGAGTTCAACTGTCTTCATAAAGACATTCCCTTTTTGTTCCTTTCCTGATAATTCCATTGCTACCAATATATAGATGGTCCATCTCCTTTGGTGGCTGCCTCTTCACTGCTGAGCACAACACTAAAACATTTGATTATAATTATCTCAATATTTCTGATGCATCAGGTCCTGGTAATTTACAAAACCTCTAACTCTTCAGACTTCTAACTGAGAAGTTATGTATAGACCCTGATGTTTCTTTTTTAATCTTTTTCATGAACACTAGAATTCCCTTTTTTTCCTATAGCTATATTAATCCCTTCTACAATTACAGAATTTGAAAAAAAATCTAAAAATTAGTCAATTGAGATTTCATCTATCGAAAAGGAAATTGAAAAAGGAAGAGGCTTTAGGTATGTTTACTGGTAATCTCGATAATATATTGAAGGAGTGAAATTGTGAAAAGAAGCAGTCAGTAGTCTTCCTCAGACTTCCAAATCCAAGCCTGGGCTATGAGTCTATGAGCTGATTTGGTGAAGACAAGCCCTTATTTGGGCTGTGCTGATGGGGAAAGACTCTTACAGTGCAATGTTACTTCTCACTGATTGTTTCGAATTCCATCACTAGCTGAAGGAGAGTATTCTTCCAACAGTAGAAATGTGCTGTCTTATTAGCAGAATCTAAATATATGGGACAAAATAAGTTAGGTGAATGTAACATAAAATCATCAACTTTTACTTAACATTTATAAGCAAAATAAAATGTATTCCTTGCTGAGGATAATGCTCCTCAGCAGATGTCTTCAAAGGGTTTTACTAAATGATGGGAGAATGATCTCTTGAATGGAGTATTTTCATTTAACTGAAAGATGAAATCATCTTTAAAATTGTAAGGTTTTAACAGGGTTACAACCAGAAGAACTAAACAGTATGTGACATGTCACCATGACAAAAACAATTTTCTCAAAAGCAGTTATGAAGAATGAAATCTGCTGTTAAATTGCATAAACTTGTCATGCACTATCACTTTAAAACACAGCTTCCATTTGAATTTGACATTAGGATGACATTGAAATTTATAGGCCAAAAAGGAACAGATGTATCCATTAAGGCAAACAGGTACAGCCAAATTCTTTATACTGCAACTAAGAGGAAAAACACCCACTGGTGCTGTATATAGTGACTGTTTCTTTGAAGCTAATAAAGTGTAAAGCTTTCCATGTTGCTCTATAAACCCTCACTGAGGCGTTTGACAGTCATAAGAGTTAGTGGCTACATTTAAGAAACATGAAGCACTATTAGGAGAAAAATTCTGCCAAGCACTAAAGGAGTTCAAAAATAGCTTGATATGACTAATTATGCCCAACTGAGTTTTGCTGTGATTGGTACCTACTAAGTACTTTCTATAATATAGGTGGCTGCAGTATACTGGGATTTTTTACAAGGCCTCGGTATACACAACCTCAAATTGATGAATAGTTTGATCTTTTCCAGGAGAATTATTATAAAGTAGAAGTTATTCTGGTCTTCATTGATCTCTGGGATCTAGACATACCAGCCATATGCAAGATCTAAATTAAATAACTAAAGTAAATGTCAACTCCAATGTTGTCCCTCAAAAACATGTGGCCCAGTCCCAGGTTCTGGCTGATGTACACATCAGGAGTAAACAACTCAGTGGAGGCCCTGAGGTCAGTGTGCCTTACCTGGGCAAAGAGAAAAGGCGTTGACATTGAACGACTTAGAAAGACACAGTCCTTTTTTCTCATAAAATTGAAATTTGGCAGTGTCAAGGTGGGAATTTAAAGCTGATCATCTTTCTGAACTGGTGGGCTCCTACTGAGACCAGGTGACCAATTTGGAAAGTTTGAAACTACAAGTATCTTTCTATAAAAGACAGTTTCCTAAGCAAATCACAGTGCAGGCAAGCTGTAATTCATTTCCTTCTCTGCTCTTTAGCTAAAAAAACTCTTTCTAACATAAAAAGTTCACATTCAAACTATCTAATAAATAGCAAGTTTCACTCCTACTTATTATGTATGCATTTGCTATTTCATATATGTATGTGTATAAAGAGTGTATATGCATACAGCTTGCATATATTATTAAATTTTTGTTGCTCAAAACTTTTTGTCGAAATATCCCTGAATGCTAATGTTTTCCAGATTGGGTAAGTTTCCTCCAGAGAACTGTTGTTTCTATCTACATAGCAAAGGATTAAGTTACATAGCTAATATCCCTGTATAGATAGTGAAGCTGAAACCTGTGCTTGCACAATTATAATGAAGTCTGATGGTTTTAATTGGGTCTATCAATTTGCATAGAATTTACTTAGCTTTCCTGTAGCCTTTTTCCCAGTTTGATCCATTTTAGTATCTTAATTTTCAAGAGCAGTTCTCCTTGCTTAGAATTCACATCTGACAACACCAATAAGCACTTTGAGCTACTCTTTTAATTCCTTTCATTTATCTTCAATAAAATGTGTAGGTAGACACAGGCACACACAAAAGGCTGCTTCAAATACAGCCATCTCAGCTCCACAAATGAATATTCTAAATAAAGCTTCCAGTCACCTAAACTGAATCTGAATAACTGAAGATATCATTCAGTCTCTTAGTAATAACCTTCTGCTTAGCTGAATAATTTTTTGTGACTCCAGGATTATAGAAAGTTGCCAAAGCCAAAATAACATGCAGCAACGCAGAGCGTCCAAGAGTTCATCCTAATGTGCCCCATGACTCAATAATTACAGTTCAGGGTGAGCAAAATAAACAGAATCTTCCTAAGTCTTAAGCTAGCAATTCATCAAAGCCCATCTGTCCTTGAAGTAATGGCATTTTACAAGGTTCATAAAGTCACAAACACTTGGGAAACATCTATGATTTTTGATTTTGTCACTTTATAAAAGAGTAGTGAGATCAAAAAGCTCTTCAACTCTTAATTAGGTAATCTGACCCTGCAAGGCTTCCTGACTGTCCAGACTTCATGTATGAATCATTTTTTTTTTTCTAAAAGCTCTTTAACTGGTTCTGTGCAACATTTTTAGTGTTGACTGGAGCACTGTTAAAGAAACGGAAAAAGCCTGAAGTCCTAATTAATACATTTTCAGGAAGGAAGAACTACTCATCTTAGCTTTGATGTTTCTTAGACAGAAAAAAAAAATAGTAAAAACAAAACCCACAAAAAAGAACCCCAAATCAAACAAAACCCCAAACAAACAAAACAAAGCCAAAACAAACAAAACAAACAACAACAAAAAACCCCACAAACCAAAATCAACACAGATTTCTTTCATCCCTGGGGTAACACAGTAAAAACTTTTATTTGTATCCAGCTGTTGCTACCTCTCTCCTATACCATCCTTTTGATAAAAGTGGATTCTCTCTCACCAGAAAAAGAGTGGGACATGCCACACAATCTGTTGATTCTTCTACTGCTCTGATCTATTTTTTTTTCTTTTTTTTTTTTTTTGGATAATCTCTTGCAGGTAATCTTAAAATCCAAAAATAAAGTTTTCTTAAAATACAACCCTGCGTGGCTTTGAAATAAAAAGAAGTATCTCAGCTCTTCCGTGTTAGAAAATACTTTTCTCCTAATCTCTTTTTCAAAAAAGTCTTCCACTTGTTTTCAGCCTCTCTTCTATGAGGTACCAACAGTGATGGGTTAGGTTTATTGCCTGGCCCCAGCCAGGTTGACTCAGGCAAGGCCTTGATGGTGACTCCAGGCAGCCTGGAAGCACAAACCACTCAATCTGCAGCCCTTGTCCCTCCAACAGCCCTCCTACTTGCTTACCTCCTTTTCTCTGTCCTACTGTCCTTCCAGATAAACATCCAGTCTGTATTGATTTCCCCCATTTGTCACGTTTTGTTACATCTGTATGGAAATTTGATATTTCATAAACTTACAAGACCATGGAATAATTATGTTTCAAAGGGCCCTCTGGAGGCCCTCTAATCCCACCTAGTCAGCTAGAACAGGTTGCTCGGGGCTCATCCAATCATGTTGTGAATATGTCCAAGGGTGGAGAACTGGAGAACCTTACACTCTTTGTGCAACTTGTTCCAGCGTTTGAGCCCTGACACAGTAGAATTTTTTCTTATGTTTAAATGCAATTTTCTGCATTTTCATTTGCATCCACTGACATTACTGAGCACCACTGAGCAGTGGTGCATCTTCTTTAGGCCCTCACATAAGGCATTTCAACACATTGGAAAAATCTCCTCTTAGCCTTCTCCACTTCAAGCTGAACAGCCCTAGCTTTCTCAGTCTCTCTGCTATGAGAAGTGCCCCAATCTACTGACTATCTTTGTGTCTTTTTGAGGGACTCAATTATGTGTCTCCATGTCCATCTTGTAATGGGGATCCTAGCTCTGGACCCAGCACTCCAGTTCTCCAGATGATTCTCATGTGGGTAGAGGGGAAGGATCATTATTTTAATCTGGTGATTGCTTCTTCATGCCATCCAGGAGGCTGTTTTGTTTGTTTGTTTGTTTGATTTTTATCTGCAAGTATGCACTGCTGGCTCATATTCTGCTTGGTGTGCAGCAGGACTGCTAGGCCCTGGTCTGCAGAGGTGTTTTACAGCTAGTGAAACCCCAGCATGTATTGGCACATAGAGTTATTCCTTCTCAGCTGCAAGGACTTAGCCCATCCCTCTTGATAAAATTTCTGAGATGCCTCCTTGCCCATGTCTCCAAGCTGGAAAGGTGCCTCCAAATGGTGGTATAACCCCTTTTCACCCTACTATGTACACAGTCTCAGCCTTGCACAACGTTACTGATATAATTGCCTAGGCATTGCCTTCCTTACAAGATCATACTCTGCAAAAATTCCCCTGTGCTGCTCTCCTTTTTGTATGGGATCTGGCTGTTTCTCTTAACTGGCCTTCAGATCTGTGAGATTCAGCCGTCTCTGATGGTGTTACTTGCAATTTTCATAACTTTGTTACTCAGCACAAACATGATCAGCATTTTTTCTGTTCTCAGCTTTTTTGACATCCTCCTCAGTTGTCTAAAATTCATTCCAAATCCTAGTCAACAAAGTAGTTGCTTGCAGTTCTAACATTACACCTCTCTGAAAATGCATTCAACACACATTTTCAAATTTCATCATTTATGTACTGCTAATACATAGCATAGTTCAAGATAATGTTACACAACATTTTAAGCTTTTTATATATTTATTCATCTGATTATGACAGAAGAAAAAATGGTTCTGATTTCAATATTGAAGATATCCATAACACTAAATGGTTAAAAAAAGGGAAAGAAGTTATGAGAGTGGAGAGGACATTCTGTTCTGTTCTGTTCAAAGCTATCTCATAGAATACCAAATGAAGTGTACTCAAATGATCGATAATATATGCAAATTGTTGTGATGGAGTATGTTGTTTTTACTTTAACACAGTATCATTTATTTTCTAAACACAATCTCATTATTGATTAGATGTGGAATTTATTTTACTCTTTTAAATTTAAATTATGTCAGAAAAGAACCAGTGACTTATAAGAAAACATGTTAGATTTTTTAAATGAATCTTAAGACAATTTTTCCTTCTAGAAGCAACCCACTACTAGCAGTATAAAGGAATGATTTGAATGCCAATTACATACCATTTCCTGCAAAATAATATGCTGAAGGCAAATCAACATTTACATCACAGTATCTGCAATGTAAATGAGAAAGAAAAAATATAGTTAACTATGGTTAGCAATGTTTTAAGCTTTCAAGACCTTTTTCATTTTTTCATTAATTAATTAATTTATATCATTGAGTCAGGAATCTGCTTCAAAGACACAAACTGTCCTATATAAAAATCTGCTTAAAATTAATGGGTTTGCAACTGTAGTGATTTTAAGTATATGATATATTAGTTGGACCAAATGTATATTTAGTCACCTCGACATCTCTAAAATGTCCAAAAAAATCAGCTCCATAGCCCTTTTTTCAACTCTGATACTTTTTAAAAGCTTGTTTAATTTCTCTCTGGAGGCACAAGCCTGTTGTCCTTCTTTGAAAACACTCCAGCACCTAAATATCTTCCTTATAGAGAATGGTCCAGAAGTGAGCACAATACTCAAGACACGGCCTTTCCAGTGCTGAGTACAAGGGGACAATCACAACAGGTGCCCTGTTCCTGCTGGCCACACTCTTTCTGATACAAGCCTGATTTCTGATACAAGGCCATTGGCCTTGGCCACCTGGGCACACACTGGATCATGTTCAGCCAGCTGCCGACAAGCATCACAGATCCTTTTCTGCTGAGCATCTTTCCAGGCACACTGCTCCTGTGGATGGTGACAGCCAGGTCAGAGAGGGATTTTAAAGTATCGGGCAGCAGCAGAGTCTGTGGGAAAGAAAGTCAAATAATTTCCTCATACACTGATAAGCTGTGAGGAGGGAATCCAAATAATCCAGCATCTGCTGCTTTTCCCACTTGTTGTTTACTTGTGAGGTGTTTATGAAGAGGTGTTATTTCTAATTAGCCAATAATGGTGGGAGGTGTCGGTTTGTGGATCAATCATGCCCAGCTCTCTCTGTACAGTCTATGAAAGATGCAAGTTCTAATAAACTCAGAGATCTTGCCTTCTGAGAAGACCTGAGAGTTGTGTGTCATTATCCAGCTGTCTCCAATGCAATAGCGACATGCCCCCAGCCTGTAGTGCTTCATGGGTTGTTGTGTCCCAAGTGCAGGACCTGGCACTGCACCTTATTGAACCCCTTGCAATTGGCTTCAGCCTATTGATCTGTATCGTCCCAGATTTCTCTGCAGAGCCTTCATTCCCTCCTGCAGATAAATACTCCTACCTTGTGAGAGACTGGAGAAAAGGATTACTGGCTCAAAACAACTGAAATATTTGGGGGGGAAGAGAAAGATGCACACACACTCACATATATACATACACACACATGCTTCAGGTGTTTTGAGCCAGTAATCCTTTTCTCCAGTCTCTCACTTGCTGTTGGCAGCAAACTTACTGAGGAGGCATTTGATCCCCTCATTCATAGAGATGTAAAAAAGGACTGACCTCAATACTGAGCCCTGGAGGACATCACTCATAACTGGCTGCCAGCTGGATTTAACTCCATTCAGCACCACTCTCTGGGTGCAATCATCCAGATTTATTTTTTTTTTTTTTTTTACCCAGAGAAGAGAGCATCCATCCAAGCCAGGAGCAGCAAGTATTTCCATGAGAATGCTCTAGGAGATGGTGTCAAATGCTTTACTGAAGTCCAGATACACAACATGCACAGATTTTCCCTCCATCCACTAAGGATGGTCATGTTGTCATAGAATATCAGGTTCATAAATAGTGTCCTGATAGTTTTCAATGGCCTCTTTGGATTTTACACATAGTTTTTCTTTTGCTTTACTCCTTTGTTGATTTTGTATTCCTAAAATGCACATGCCATCTTGATATCATTCTTCTTACTTGTCCGATGCATCAGTTGAATGAAAAATTATACAGGAGTTCCAGTTTATCGCTGCTGACTATTTCTTCTCTGCAGTACTGTAACATATTTTCACGGTCTGCATGTGCACCTCTGTGACAACCATTCAAGCTGTTTGGAAACAATGGATAATCTGTGTGTGAATTTCTGATGACAAGCATCTGATAATTAATTCTCTTTGATTTTGTTTTTTCCCGCCTAACCTTGGGGTGAGATATTTACTTAAGTATTTAATGTTGCAAATACTGTGGCAACATCCTATAATATTTTCCTCTCAATAGCTCAACCCAACTCTCTTTTCCTCAGTTATTGGCAGCATTCTGACAAGCCTTAAGGAAAAACGAAAGGGTGTCCATAATATTGTGAATTTGTCACCAAGACTTATTGTGCTATTAGCAAGCCAGTAACAAAATACTTGCTTGACATCTGGAGTCTGCCATCTTTATCACATACAATAAAATAGGTCTTTCCTTCTGGGCTTTAGTGGTAGGAAGATTACTACAAAACAGGATCTCATTGTTTGATACATCCAATCTTATGTACTTCCTCCAGAGATAAGGCTAATGGAATAATTTAAGTTACTGATTTTAGTAACTACTTAGATTCTAATCTTTCAAACTGAAAGAAAGAAACAAAATATTTTGATGGCAAAGTAGTTCTTATTAAAGCCTGAATGATTCTTTTAATATGACCATCATTAAAAGAGAAATTTTTGAAATGAGAAAATATCATCTGCTGTTCATGTTTAAAGAATGATGCCAAGTTATATAAACTTGAGACCCCTTCTTTATTTGTCCTCTTCAGCTGTCAGGAGGAGAAAACTAAATTTTCCTTAGCAGACTGCAACATTAATTTTTTTCCTATGGTTGGAGACAGCAAGAGGAAAATTATTTCATTCAAAATTGTGAAAATAACTAACACTTAAATTTTGACAAAATTTGGAATTTTTCTATTCTTTTGTTTGTTTTTTTGTTTGCTTTTGGGTGGGGTTCTTGTTTTTTGGGGGTTTTTTGTTTGTTTTGGTTTTGGGTTTTTTTGTTTGGGGATTTTGTTTTTGTTTTTGTTTTCACTGTGATCCTTTCACTAGAATGCCTGTTTTTGGCACAGTAAGGCATTGCCTAGAAGCTCTGGACTTCTGCTACTCTTTCTTCCAGAGAGACAGGAAGAAAACTCGGATATACTACATGTCCTATGGGAATAATAGAGAAAGTACCGTTCTCAGAAGCGTACTCATGTCTCAAATAACTTAATCGACATACATTTAGGTGAGACATCAAAGTGATTAGGGTGATTTAGTCAATTATGAGTTCTCAAATACCAATTTAAGCAAAATGTGAGACACAAGTTTTGCAGGGAAAAGCAGTTACATTAATATTCTAAATTCATACCAGTAGATTCTTTAAACTCAGAAATAAAACAAAAGAAATTGAGAAAAGGAGAAAAGTTTTGATACATAGCTTTTTCTTTTTGTATTATAAATTAGGTATTAGATTCAGTGGCAAAGAAGTTCATCCATATAAAAACCTTATGCCTATAGAGTTTTGTATATGTAAAAGAGTTCTAACTTGCTAAGAAAAAATAATACCTTTAATTCATAAATGCAGAGAAGCACTTGGAAACACAAGGAAACAACGTATTGGTCCTCTTAGCACCATACAATTACAAACCCCCCTGTTTCTTCAAAGGAAAGCAGATTATCTGCTACTTTATGTTCAATACAATATATACCTTAGGAAAAAAAAATCATTTAAGCCATGGCTTTCTACTCTCTATACTCAGTTCCTCCTCTGCACAGAAATGTGCAGATAGAAACTCAGTCAAGGGCAAAGAAATCAGCCTATGGTTGTACTAGCAAAATATTCAATATGTGAGTATAGCTAAACAGTATATTTAGCTACTTCTGAGCTTTTTGTTCCTTCTAACAACTCTGTTTGGCTTTGCTCTTTTACTTTTTTCACTTAAAAATGTTTTTTTTTCTCTAATTTGTCTAAGACAAAGAAACATAGTAGAGCACAGAGGAACATAAGGTAGGATTTTTAAGGTTACATCAACCCTAGGGAATGGTCTGAAGTTGTATCAGGGTAGATTCCGGTTGGGTATTAGAAAAAGGCTCTTCACCCAGAGAGTGCTTGAGCACTGGAACAAGATCCCCAGGGAAGTGGTCACTGCATTAGCCTGTCAGAGTTGAAGAAGTGTTTAGACAATACTGTTGAGCACGTGTATGATTCTTGGGAATGGCCCTGTGCAGTGATGGGACTCTATGATCCTCCTGGGTCCCTTCCAACTCATCATATTCTGTGATTCTGTGATTAACTACTCTAAAAATAATGGTTATTATAGATGAAACTAGACATTGATCTTGTAATAACTTTTCAAGCAAAACTAATCTCAGATTGATTTTAGTTATTTCTATTGGCATTACACAGATGTTTGTTAACAAATGAGACCAAACATGAGCTCAAAAAGCATACAGATACATGTACATATGAAAAACAGCAGTGAGCAAATTTCAGTTACTGCTCTTAATGTTTGAGTCACTTAGCCATTAAAAATTTCTTATACTCTTCAATTTCTAATGGGATTAGTTTTCTTAGTGGCACAGAATATGTAATTAAAATGTAACAATTTAAAAAGTAGTTCCAAGATTAATTCAGACTTTATACATTTCACATTGCACGGAAATGGATAATAGGTGGTATATCAATTGACAGCAAGAATCAATATCTAATTACCTACACACATTCCAGCAAGTCAGTATATATGAGAACCTGAAGCATTTATTTCTAAGAAAATCCCAAGGGTAGGTTCAATAACATTCTGAAAATTCATTCTGAAAGTCATTTGCATACTTATTTTATAAAGATTCCCCTTTCTTTACCCTGGTAATATTTTTATTAGTTTTCCTTGATGACTGTTTTCTGAAAGTTGCAGTTAACCTTGTAAAGATCTCAACTGTTTGCTCTGAAATCAGACTATTGAGATGTGTCTACTCTATCATAATATGTGTACAACTACATATTAATTTTAGAGACTAAAATCTTCAAAATTTGTATTTTGCACACTGACTAATTCAAATAAGAATTTAATAAAGAGAAATCCACCCATGCAACACTACTATGGGTATACTTTTTGGAAATGTTAAAACATATGCTTAAGGCACCAAAGAGATGCAACTGATACACCAACAGGAGAGCAGGACTTGATGCAGACAAACCTCTGTCAGAATTCCAGGTTCTGTAGAGAGCTTCGTGACGTGTGCTGGAATTTTTTGTGAGGTGGTTTTGGTTTTTTTATGTTGCCAAATATCCATTTCTTTGGGAAAAAAGACCCCAGATTGTCTGCTCAGAATTTCTAATATTTTAGATCAAAAACTTGATATTTCACTTCATGAACAAGGATGATCTTGTCAGTTTTATTCTTTTACTCTCAGGTATTGCAGGAACCCATGGCTCTTCCTTGATTCTACAGCCAAATTGTCTTTGTGGAACATTGAGAGGAAAAGAACTTGGGTAGCCAGCCCCTAGGAGTGCTCCAGGAAACTGATAAAAATATCACAGATACAGAGATGGAAAAACTCCACAAAATTATTGTTGCAGTTTAGGAACAACTCTCCCTCTCCCCTCCTTCTGTCCCTTCATGGGAGAGAAACAAAAGGCAGAGATTATAGGTTGGCATAAGAACAATTTACTGGAACAAGAAGATAAGAAAACAAACAGTAACAGCAACTATATCAAGAACAAAAGTATAGAAAATTAGGGTGATTTACATACAAAAATTGCTCACCAAGCCTGAACTGACATGGCACAACCATGAGATAATGAACAAAATGGTGAAAAAACCCTTAAAGGTGACACTTTTCTTTTGAAAGCCGTGACCCCCTCCTTCCCATAAGTGAGAATCCCTTACTTCTTCTCCCAGTAGATAATATAGTATAACAACCCAGACATGTCCACAGGGCTCCAGGCTCCAGACCCTCAAGGCTACTGAGAAGAAGGAACTCTATTGTGGCTGAAAACCACCACAGTTATGGAAAATAGTTTATTTTAATTGAATTATATAATGATGTTAATCTCTGCAAACTGTTTTCTTTGAGAAGAAGCAAACAAAAAAGAAGAAAAATTGTTTCTCATTAGATGAGGAGATCAATTAATTTCTTTCTGAACAACAGAAAAAATATTTAAAACAAAACAAAACAAAACAAAAACAAAAACAAAAACAAANACCATCAACACACACACACAAAAAGGAAACACAAACAAACAAACAAACAAACAAAAAAGATAGATTGGGGCTTTTTTCTGAACACAATCTGCATGTCTTAAGAAAGAAGTGCCAGTTTCAGCAGAAATGGCAAATACCGGAGTTCTCTCTTTTGCTGTTCCCTTGTTTTATTTGTGTGATTTCCCATCTGGTATTCAATTATGCTAAAAATATAAAGTCTACTTCTGTCACTATGAATTTAGATTAAATGAATGTAATTGCTTTAAAAAATAAAATGAATGCATAATGTCAGAGTATTGGCTCATTGTAAGACTTTTCTTTCTAAGACTTCTAAACTATGCATAATTGTGGTCATAAATTCTTTTTTTCTTGCTCAGTTCTCTGTTCCTGTCATTCCTAGCCATATGAAAACCCTGCAATTAGTCTACTTGTTATAAACTGTGTGGATTTAAGTCTGTGTCTTTTTAATTTGATTGAAAAGTCTTCCTTTACAGCAGGTTAATTTAATCAACAAGAAGTGCAAAGAAAATGTCTCCTTCCTGCACTGTTATCTCATTTAAGAAGTATTTATCTCACTTAAAAAGTATTTATCTCTTGATTGCTTAGAATTGAATTAATCTAATGGGTCAATGCAATTAGTATGATTGTGTAGTCATACATTGGAAAGAACTTGCCAGTAACATGAATTCAATGCCCAGGTATGAAAACAAAATTAAAATACCCAAACAAAACAACAAAAACCCAACCACATGCGGTATTTCTGCTGAAGATTCTGGGTAGGGCTCTGACTAAAATAACTGCTCCTTGCTCTGTGTGAAGACTTTTAAAATAATTAATGAAAAATAAAGAAAAGCTCAAGTGAGATGATCACGCAGCAAAAGAATTGTATATAATCTCTTGCAAAATATCAACCAACCAACCAACCAACCAACCAACCAAAAAAATACCCTTAAAGAATTATAATGAATTTGAATTTTGAAATTTGCATTTCAGAAAATTACTTGAAAGTTACAAGAAAAAAACCCAATTTTCTTCTATTTTATGTTCTAAAATTAATTCTATGTTTGAAAAGTTTCATTTTTAATATACTTCTTGTTCCCACAGAAATCACTCTCTTTGGTCAGTTCAGGTCATCTCTCCTCTGGGTTTTTCACCAGTTCTGCACTGGCAGAACACGGGAAACTGAAAAGTCCTCAATTTAGGGTAAGCATTGCTCAGTAACCACCAAGACATCAAGATTATTCTCAGCTTAAATCCAAAAACACAGCACTGTATCAGCTACTAAGAAGAAAATTAACTCTGTCAGAGGCAAAACCACCACAGGCATCTACAAAGTCCATAACGGAAGAACTAGTATCAAGCTAATGCAAATTTATATTAAATAACTTTCCAATTTTTTAGTCGCATTTATCAACAGAGACATCCTGGTTTATGTACTTTCTTATGATACAAAAAAAAAAAAAAAAAAAAAAAAACCACAAAAACCCTAACCAAAAAAAAACCCTTTTGTCTTTAGCTGTTGTGTACACTGAGCTTCATTTGTGCCGCAGGGACACCGATCTGTTGGCAAGGACAAGTAGGAATACCAATGCTCCGTTCTTTCTGAATTCCCACAATTTAGGAAAATGCTAGTCTTTGACAAGGAGAATGCAGGAAAATTGCCAATGCAAGGTGTTCCAGAGGTGCAGTTAATGAGCTCATCTTCTACATGTTGGCTACATGCTGTGAGGAACAGCTCTGATGTCTCCCTGGGCAGAAAAAACAGGATATAATCCTTATGGGGAAATCCTGTTAGCAAATTGCTTGGAAAGCTATAACTACAATGTTTTTTCATGTCCTTTGTTCCTCTACAGCCCTTAAGCTTGAAATAAATCTGGCTTCCACTAATATAAATGATCTGGTGATCTATTTCTGTATAATATATTCCCAGTTACGGATTTTAGACACAGATTTATTTATTGTTTTCTTAGTCAGGAACTAGATTGTTTCAAAATTAATAAATAACCATATTAATTTTATTGTTCTCAAAATTGATCTCTAGGCCAATTTGTTATTGTTTAATGGATTTGAGGTATATATTTAGTTGGGAACTGGAACTCTTTTTATGAACTGGAGTAATTAATTTGAGATACCCTGAGGGTTTTATCTCTTGCAGTACACTATAGCTATAGATTTAGAAAGAATTGCATCTATTGGAGGAAAATGCCTAAGAGAATTGTGTACAAATAAACAAACCTTTCTTCTCTGCATCCCTACTTCATTTTCATGTATGATGCATTACATTGTTTGAGAAAAAAAACATTTATTCAGTAGACAGGGTTATCTGTGAAGTATAATGGTACCATCAAATTTCATGTTGCTCCTAGATAATAATTCAAATTGTTTGTGAGGTCTTCATCAAGACTTTTTCCTCATGCCTTTCTCATTTCACCCTGTGAACATGAAAGTATAACTATCATGCTAGCTCAGGACTAAACCTAGTGTTCCCTGAGAACTCTATCTTACATCCCAAAATATTTTGTGTGGCAAAGTTTAGCCTAAATTAAAATTATAATGAAATTTTACTGTTTTCCAAAACTGAATTTTGGCAAGATGCATTTAAATCAACTACTTTCTCAAGTTATTAAACCCAGCTGCTCGTCTATAAGCTCTTTATTTTCCTTTCCCCTCCTTCCTCTTTTCCTTTCATTTTAATTTTCCATTTTCTTGTTTTCTTTCTTTTTCTTTA
>VWYO01012017.1:64-33214 GCA_013400275.1 Rhadina sibilatrix | reverse complement strand
TTCTCTTTTTCTTTTTTTTTTTATTTTCTTTTTTTTTTTTTTTTTTTTTTTTTTTCCTTTCTTGGATGTCTTATCTGGAGGTACAAAGATACAAAATAAGAGCCTTAAAATACAAACTGTTATTTAATTCACTACGTGCTAGGAAAAGTTAGAATCTGAAATGTAGCATGAATAGTTATACCACAACCATGAAGTGGTCCAAACCGAGTTTCAATCAACACAAAAAGAACTGCTTTTTCAGAGTCCCAGAAAAACTTCTCAATCTAATACTTCAGACACTCTAAGAATCTCAAAATCCATCTAATCTAGGCAAACAGGAAATTGAACTTGATTAAAATGGCATAATTCAGGTAGCAGATTTCAAAGTTTTTGACAAATCTAATAAAAAGAGCTTTTTTCCTGTTTTCATTCTCTTTAACAGTACAATTTTGATAGTAGGAGGAAAAAAAAATATCCCTATTTTCTTTGATAAGATAGGTAAATACTATATGCAAAAAGGAAGCAAGTTATACCATGGATATATTGTTGTTATTCTTAGCTCATCAATTGGCATACCATCCTTTTCAGAAGACTAAATTGATTTTGTAAACTCTTCTAAATGTATATTTTTCTATTTAATCAGATGAGGTTGGGGGGTGGGTCAAAACAGTCTGCAAGTGTTAGAAAATACACAAAATATGTAAAAGTTATAGGTTCGGCAGGTGAAGATTTAAATCTCCAGATGTATGAATGAAATTGAGCTTATTGGCCTGAATCTAAGCATCTAAAAATGCACTAACAGTTCAGTAAAATACAGAGTTATTTGCTGTGCTTTGTTTCGAGGGATTTTGTTGTTTGTTTGGTTTTTTTCCCTTCACAATAAGCCTGGAGGAACAAGGACTGTTGTCCTGTGGTGAGGACAATTCCTTCAGTGTAGGAAGAGAAACCTTGGAAAATTCAAGCTAAAATGAGGCTTGAGAATGTCTACGACATCTCTCTAAAACTTTAAATGTATAAACAGTTACATATCTTGGAATTAAAAATGAAATATTAATACAGCACAGTTCAAATTATGTGTCCTAATTGATGCAAAATATCTGGTCATTCTGGAGCACACAGAAATTTTGAAATATTATGTTAGACAATAAAATATTTTGAGGTATGATTATCTAATTTTAAGAGTAAACCTAGCCTCAAAAAATCTACTGGTAGTTGATATTAAAACTAACACAAAATTATTGGGTATTTTCTGCACATAATTATATAGCAATTACTTGGTCTCTGTATCATGCCTGAACTTTATTACTAATTTTAATCTGAATACCCTTAGGATATTTAGAAGATGGGAAGTGTTTGGGAGTTTGAACAGAGTGCCCATGTTATACATGTTCTTACATATATATATTGTGCCATCTGCGTCAGCTCTATGAACCCTCATGCTTGTCAGAATAGTCTAACAAAGCTTTCTTGAGTTCAGTTCACTCCTGCTTTAATTTGATAGTTTAATCATCTAAACCTCTTACTACATTTGAAATGAGTTTCTTGAATTTCTAGAAAATTATAAATAAACCAAAAATTCTGAAATTCCATGTTTAATAGTGAGTAGTAAGTGATGATCTAACAGCCTTGATATTCTTACAATGTATTGTAACAGTAGTGCTTCTAAAAATACAATAAGAGAATAAAGCTTTCATCTGTTTTTAAGGTTAAATAGTTTCACTGCTTTTCTTTACCATTTTTTTCTTCCTATTTGCTGTTTTCAGCTAGAGTGAATTCACCCTTCCAAGATGGGTGCAAGGTGTCATTCACCTCATTATGTGCACTGCTATGTCCTTTATCTCGAGGAGAATGCTACTTTGTGAGCAGACAGAGGTTAAATTTTGCATCCTTTGACAGAGATATCTGTGAAGAGATCTTAGACTCCATTCACCACCCTTCAGTGTACAAAATTCACAGGATGACTGAATTTCTGGTATTAGATGTGGAGTAAAATCCTTTGACAGTCTTTGAGGTACAAAAGGTGCAGGGACTCTAGCATTTGTACTGAACTGCACTGAGTTTTCTTAAAAGACAAAAAGGATACATCCATTATTTATTTTTCTCACACTGTACTTCAGCTGAGCAACTCTTCCAATTAGCTGATATTCAACTAAGTGCTACAGTAAGATATTTGATCTGGTCTGCATATGTTCTGACATGCCTTTCTTTTATATTAACTAGAAGATACTGAAAGGAAAAATTGCATTTGTTTCCTCTTTGCTGAAAGCAGAGTAAGGAAACCCCAAACCCTGAAACACTACATAAAGAGAGAATTACAATGCAGACAAAAAAGACTGAAGAAAGCTAATGTGTGGTAATACAGCGCATGTAAAGCAGACTAAGTACGCATCAAAATATCACAAACAAACAAAAATGAACAGGAAAAAAATAAATCAAACCAATCAAACCAAATCTCAGAGAACTTCTTAAATGAGCATAAGAGAAAATTAGCTAAAATTAAATTAATTTTAAAATTGGGATTCAGATCAAGAAATGTAGAACTGATTGGAAATCCTCTTACTAAGAGCTGTCTCCTCTGGTCTGTATGCAAAGGAACACTGCGTTCAGCAAATGAAACTTTCACATCCAACTATTTAGTAGAATATGGTGAAAGAAGAATTGTCACAGAATCATACCATGTTTTCTGTTGGAAGGGACCCTAAAGATGATCTAATTCCAACTCCCCTTTCACAAGGAGCAGAGACACTTTCTACTAGACCAGTCAGATGTGGCACCATCCACTACAACCCCTTGAGCCCTGACCTTCCTCCAGTCTTCACCCAATGCATGGTGAACCTGCTCATCCCACTCTTGGGAGTACTTCTCCAAAAGGATGCTGAAAGGAGCAGTAACAAAAATCTTAATAAAATCCAGAGAAACTGCATCCACTGTCTTCCCTCCATCCAACAGGTGGGTGACTTTATCACAGAAGAGTCTCAAATCATTTAAAAAGGACTTTCCCTTTGGAACCCACATTGACTGTGCCTGATGATTGCATTATTCTTTAAATGACTTCCAGTAGCACCCAGTATAATATGTTCCATAATTTTTCCAGAAAATAAAGTTAAAATTATAGGTCTATAGTTACTTGGGTCTTCCCTCATGCTTTTTTTGTGTATTGGAATAACACTGACTGTCTTCCAGTGTGCAGGGACTTACCCAGAATCCCAGGAATTTTGATAGATGATTGAGAGGGGTTTAGTCATAACACCCACTAGCTCCACACCCCCCAGTACTGTGGGATGAATCCCATTGGACCCAATGGTATTGTGAAGATTCAGCTGATAAAGCTGTTCCCTTACAATTTCAACATCCACAAAAGGAAAGCTGCTGTTTGCTCACAGTGGAACCATGCTCGTCTATCAGTACAGCTAAAGACTGAGGCAAAAAAAGCATCGAATGTCCCCACTTTTTTTTCCAACTCTATCAGTCAGATGACCATCTTCATTGAGATAGGTCCAAATTCATTTATGTCAGTGCACAGACTTGATATATGTTTTATAGCTGGGAGACAATTACTTAAAATTTTCTGTTATTTCCTGTCTGTCATTTCAATTTTGATGAAGCAAAATGTGTAGCCAGACCTCTTTAACTGTTTTCAAAGGTATGATTATATTGGTAGATGGAAGAGCAATTGTAACGGCTTTCTTTTCTGACAGAAATTCTCCCAGAACTGCCAAACTGTAAATAGGTACATGGTCATTTCAGCTAAAAATTCAGAAGGCTGTCAAATACACAGTTAGCTACATCACTGACTTCTGAACTACTGACTCATTACAGTTACAGCATGGCAGTTTCTATGTTCAATTTCTTATTTTGTCTTTGACCTTTACCTGGTGTTCCAGAACTAAGAAAAGACAAAACAAAAAAGGTTTCTCAAGCCCTTTCCTAAGAGTATTCTCAGTCTAGATATATGATGAAGTTAGATAGTCAGTTGATACAAACCCTTACAGCTCAATTTACTTACTGAATCTTTGGTGATTTCTGCACCTGAAGACAAAGGATGATAATTTGGACAGGTATGTATTATCCAATAAGCTTCATAGAAATGCATTCGTGCAGTAAACTTTGTCAGTGAACTTAACAATATGGATTGTGCAAATAAGGGTACAAGTAGGTATATGGAGTAATATGCAACAAGGAGAAATTTATTTTAAAGGAGCTATATACTACTACTCACTCACTTGTATACTACTACTTGTTATACTACTCACACTTGTACAATTGGTATAATCAGTGTATATTATATGTCTTATTTCTGTAGTGGTTTTCTTGAGAATCAGTAGCATACAATAATAGTGTATGAAGACTCTTCCCACTCACTTTCTTGTCCTTTTTTAAAGACTCAAACCTCTTTTATATTCAGCCTGAATGTCTGCTTCTAATACTGTTCTAGAGCACAACAATTTACAGGGAATTGAAAAAGCAATTTTCTTTGGACAGCTAGCTATTCTCCCTAATTTTCACCTGCCAAACTCTTTTCTATGAATGTTGACTCAATCAGATAAAATGCAGGCTTTAAAGATGTTTGATTAGCTGCCTGGCTTACCTTTAGCTACTTGCTTTGCATGTAAAATATCTACATACCCACCATTCTTCACTTTCCAGTCTTCACTGACAGAGCTTTCCCAAGAGCTACACTGGGCACTATGGGCATGAGCTAAGACAATAAGCACTTTTCATTTTTGAACTGCCGACAATTCCTGGTTTATTAAGTGAAATAAGAATTCATCAATAGCAAAATAATATGTACATTACTTACAATGCAGACCTTCATTCTTTTATGTTAGTTCAGTTCTTTATATCAATTCATTTGAAATCACTACAAAAATGACTGAAGAAAAACCTTTACATATTTCTCCTGCTGTACTGCCACATACTTCCCAACAAATGAAAGCTGAGTGATGTGTATCTTATTTCATAGAATTCAGTTGCCATACACTTAAGGATTTTGCCATCATGGGGTACACTGAGTGATCTCTTCTTTTGTAAATAATTCTCATGATCTCAGTGGAATGACTCAATCAAGTAGTCTGTTGAAAATATTAGGATAGATGATTCACAAATTTTTACATGGATTATAAAAGAAAACTGAGGATCTTAATAGTTTTAGAATGTTTCCTAATTTTTATAGTGCTAATTGGAAAAAAAAAATATTACCTGCTTGTATTCTTAGCTGGAAGCTATTTTAAAATTCTGAAAAATCATTTTAAGTTTATAGAATGTGGGCAAGCTGTTAATGTGAAAATGATGAATTTGAACTTGTGCTTATGTGATTGTAATTAGACATATTTTAGACTTTGAAAGCTAAGTTTCTCTCAGATGAAAGCAGAGTTAAGATTAACTAAAAAACTGAAAGACCTGAAAAATTAAATAAACTAAAATTTAATTAAATAAAATTGGTGGCACCCAAATTGAAGTAATTGTGCTCTGTCTAGGAGCTGTTTTGAGTCTCTGGAATGCTATATCAATATACATATGCAAATTAGTTTTGTAAAACTGCTATGCATTCATTCAAAACATTATCTTACTGCTTTCCTGTGTTTTATTACAGTTAATATGCATGTTTTCCTACCCTCTGCATCACTTCTAGTGTCCCAATATAATTACATTTTTTGTCTTTAGAGTTATTTGAAAAGGGAAGAAAAAATATGTTGTAACTGCCAGCATAAGCTGACAGAAAATAGCTGAGATTTCATAAGGAAATCTCAGAGATTCTATGGAACTTTCATTTCTTTTACTTAGTCAATAAATTATTCTGATACAGTATTTTGTATTGCAAAAGAGAAAAAAAAAGTTAAATTCCTATCATAAGCTTATTTTACACTCCACCTTTATGGCTTCACTTTGTCCATATGGAGCAGTATTAAACACAATGAAGATTAGAAGTCTAGTTGCAAACTTAAATTTGTCAAACTGAATATTTTTCCACTTGTTCCTGGATCCTGAATAAGTCCTGCACACTCTACTCCTATTTCAATTTCACGTAATTTATTTTTTCCCATTCTTGGTATTTCAGATGAGAGATATCATACTGCCTCTTCAGTATCATTTGTCTAATGTCAAAACGGATGTCCTTTTTGATTTATTTTTCTATTTTTTCACTGACTACCTTTACTGGATTTCTCTGTAGACATTTCAGACTTTCTGGAATTTGTGGGAATAAGAAAAGCCATGGATTTGCAGATGCAGTTTCACTATTGCCTTGTACATATAATTAATACTACTGCAGTTTGACTTTGTATGTTGTTGTTCCTCTATCTCTCTCTGTCTCTCTCTCTGCATCTCTCTGGTTAGCTACAAATAATTATCTATTTAATGTTATGACTTGCTTAACTTATGCTGAAGTAACTCTGCTATGGACCTGTTGTTTTCATCTCAGTTAATCCAAAACACACCCAAGTATTCTCCCTTCAAATTTAAAGGTCAAGTTTTGTATTATTCATTCTAAATCAGAAATTGTAGCATTTTAAAAGGTGCCCTCTTTGATATCAATTTCCACATGAACTTACGTGGAACATGATCTCATGTGGAACATGATCTCCTAAAACACTGATATTGAAGAAGACTGTAAGATTTATCTGACCAAATAGGGGGTCTACTAATTTACAAATATCTTGTTGATTAAATTCCCTTGATAAGAAGAAGAAAATTTAATTTCCAAAGCTGAATTTTGTCTCTTCCTTAGCTAGGCATCTTTAGCAGACCAGCTAAAATTGTTTTCATAATACATCCTTCCTGACAGTAAAAAGTATTTTCATCATAGACACTTTTGTTGGAGCAAGGCAGTTAGGATTCATAATGTACACTGAACATGTAAGTGTGTATTTCACTACATCAAATTATTTCTGAAGCAATTCCATATGATCTGTAGCTATATATATACATATAAGGTTGTTGTTAAAAAATACTACTGCTTTCATATTGCTATAGTTAGTGCCAGAACACTTTCACTAGATTTCATTTCGGTGCTTTTAGGGGATTCTCCTTTTTACTACACAATTTAATCTTACATTCTTTTTTTTATCAGTATAGTTTCTTACTAGAAACCAACCAAAACTGTCCTCCAGCTAAAGTGATTGTGTAAAGGTGAAGCAAAAGGGTCAAAGCTAGCAGTTGTACCTGAATCATAACAACACTTCACAATGCTTTTTGATTTTCTTCTGGAAGTTGAACACAAGTTCAAAAACAAAAGAAAACAAAATGCACTTGACTGTCTTGTAAAAGGATAACAAAACCAAACTATGTGTCTGTGAGTGCCTAGAACTTTGCATAATGTGCTAGATAAATGAGTTTTGCTTTTGGTGAGGTTTTTTGTTCTCTTGTTCATTTTTTTTTCCCCTTTAGGAGCTATCCAAATAGATGTATTTCATTATGTCATAGATAAAGCTATGGCCTTTGTGTCTCTAGAAATATTTTTCAGTAGAGTTAACATGACAGTAGCAGTTTATTTCTGTAGTATTTCTGTTGCATCTTTATGTCTATTCCATCATTATTTGCTTTTATATAGATATTGGAATAAGAGTGAAAAATATTAATCTTCTCATGAATGAAAGTGTGAGAGTTTAGCCCTCCTTGTTTTCAGGACTTCTGTGATGGTATTTTCTTTTTTACCTTTCAGAGGATAATTCTGTGATTAATTATGCAAAAGACTACTGTTTGATTTTAGAAGGCTCTTTCAAGAATTACCTGCAAATGAGCTATGCAAAGTCAGTTGAAATCAACAAAATACCAGAAATTCATAAGAACCTGAAGTAGGTCTCTACGATTAGAGAGGGAATCATGGTAGGAAATGAAAATAATAGGGTTTTCTCCCTTTTCTTTGTATTTTTTCTGTTTGAACTTTTTGTTTGTTTATGGATACTTGTTTGGGTTTTGTTTGTTTGTGGGGGTTTTTCTTTGCTATGCTTAGGTTTTCTTGGGTCTGTTTTGGTTTGTGTGTTTTGCCATGTTTTCTTTTCTTGGGTTTTTTGAGGGAATAGCCTGACTACTAGAAATATATTTCCTACTCATTAACACAGTGCTTTATGACTTAAGACAAGTTTACATGTGCCATTTTAACAGAACGTTTAATTTATTTAAAAAAAAAAAACAAACAAACAAACAAACAAACAAAAAAAACCCCTTCCAAACACCTGATCTACTGATGTCTGGTATAGAGTTCAACTTCTCCCCAGAGGATAGCATGTTGTGAATTTGTGATGAAACATTGTTGATAACATCGGGATGATTTAGCTACTGCTGGAAAGTTCTTGCACAGTGTCGAGGTCTTTCAGCCTGGAGAAGGGTACAGGGAGGCCTTTTAGCAATACGTAAAGATCTTATTTCAATACCTAGGGGAGGCCTACTACACAATGGAAGAGCAACTTTTTATAAGGGTGAACAGTGACAGAACAAAGTATGATGGCTTTAAATTGAAAGAGGGCAAGTTTAGATTAGAGATCAGAAAGAAATTCTTTATGGTGTGCATGGTGAAATGCTGTGACTGGTTTGCCAGAAAATGTGTGGATACTCCATGCCTAGCAGTGTTCAAGGCCAGCTTGCATGGAGCTCTGAGCAGCCTGGTCTAGTGAAAGGTGTCCCTGCTCTTGGTAGAGAAGCTGGAACTAGATGATCTTTAAGGTTCCTTCCAACCCTGAGCATTCTATGGTTCTATGATTCCTTCCTGCCCCTCATGATATCCTGTCAGTAAATAGACTTGGATACACACAGAGCAGGAACCATTTACCCAACTGACAATAGGTTTTTCCATACCATACAACATTGTCCTTATTATTACAAAATGGAGAAATAATAAGAAAATGTAGTACACAGTTCATGGCATTTGTAACTGTAACTAAGTCACTGCTGTGTGTGATAGAGCCCAGCTTCCCTGGAGATGGCCAAACATCTCTGTGGATGTGAAGCAGTGAAGGAGTTCCTTATTTTGTATTGTTTAGGCAGCTTTTTTGTTTACTTATTAACCTGCCTTTATCTTAATCCCCAAGGATTTTTTGTTTTAACTGTTCTGATTCTCTTCCCACTTCTACCAGAAGGAAGCAAGTGTCTGGGTAGTACTGAGCTGCCCACCAGGGTTAAACCATCACAAGTGAAAAAAATGCACTTGAAATTGTCACCTTTATTTCACTTTGGAACCAAAGGCAATATTTGAAAACATGTTCTTCCACCAGAAATTCACCCAAAATTAGGATAGACAATGCAGGACAGGTTTCTACTTCTCTCAAACATTCTTGCCATGTAAACTTTCTAAGTGCTTCCTCCTGTTGTGTATTTCTCTTGCAATCTTATCTATTTTTCATCTGGGATCTCCTTCCACAACAGACACTGAACAGATTGTTACTCTTCATTGGCAGAAGATAGCAAGATGTTAAGAGAACTCTCCTGATAAGAATGCCCAAAGTAGCACAGTTTAGAATAACGGACTATTGAGAGAAAACAGAAGAAAAGTCTGAAGGCTAATGTATCTAAACCAGGGAAATACAAATTTTCCACCATTCTAAGCATGAGGAATTCAATGTATTTTTATCTTTATTAAACCTTAAAAATCTACATTAAAATGAAATCTTTCTGTATTCTATTTGTACCTTATCTAAATGTAGTAGTATTAATAATAGTAGAATTCAATTAACAGTCATATGTTTACATTTAAGAGATGAGAAAGGTTGATGAACCAAAATTGACACACACTTTAGTTTCTGCTGATTGAGTTTATGAGTGATACACTCTAGTTACAAAGCTGGTTTTATGAAGAATGCTAGAGGGAACCTTAAGAATATGATATAGATATCAGGTGTACTCAAATTTTTCAATACCATTATGTTTCCCCAATGGCTACTGGATGAGAAGAGAAGCATGGCTCTAGAGTTTTCCAAGAAAAAGGATTGGTATTGAGTATTAGGAACATGCATCATAAGGCACAGATAATTTGACCCTTTGAAGAACCTTCTAGGATTCTGGTCTGATGGCCAACTGGACAAATCTGGTTGAATTTGAGAGTTCCCAACACAAAGAAGCATACGAATGTAGCCACCCGAAAGATAACTCTGGGTGAAAATGGGCTGCCTTATATTTTGGCAGTACCTGGGAGTCATCTTATCTCATGGTTAGTGTTTAGCATAAGCCAGATTAAGTCTGCTGTCAGAGTTCATTCTTCTGTCCTTATCCACCTAAGAAACCTCTGAGCGACTGACTGAAACCCAAGTGTCTACACAAAAAATCCCTAAATTTAGTTGACATAAATCTTCAAAAACTAAAGTTATGTTATTTAAATTCCTGTAGCACACAGTGGGAAAATCCTCTTGAGGTAATTGTACAGAACTTCAAACGGACAAAATGTGCAGAAAATAAATACATTTTAAAATTATAAAATTCTAACCACCATATTCCTATTTTTTTGTCCTAATGTTGATGGTAGTGCATTTTTCAGGGCCAATTTATTATTTTGGATTTCAAAGATGTGCTGCAGAAAGTCAGGAAAATTAACAATTAAGAGTTATGTGGTGTTTCTGCTACTGAACCAATTTTAACAAAGCTGAAGTAGATATAAGTGGACTATCCTAAAGAAGTTTTTGTATGTTTTATATACCTTCTGAATCATGACTTGGTGCAAGGACAAAGTAGAGAAATATCAAGGTTGTGGGTGAAATGTTGAGATAATAATTATATATTCTAGCCTGTTTTATTGCAGTCTAAAAGGTGGTAGGTGTTGTTCTGTCCTGATACTTTTTAGTTGAGAGTTTTATACCAAGTTTCTCTTTCCACAAGCTTGCACTCCCTCAGTAAGCTTTATTTATTAAGAATACCATATGAAATTAATTAATTTTTCCACCTTACCAACTTAGAGATTATGCTGGTAAAATTTCCTAATTGTAAGAAGAAACCCTAGGTGTCTCATTAATTTTTTTTTGGCTGCCAAGGCAACAAGCAGAAAACTTGGAGTTGGCAGCATGAATACCTGAGCTCATATCAAAAACCTGCTATATCAAGTACGAATAAACATGCTTGTAGTCTGCCTTGTATGTAGTGAATAACTGCATTAAATCAATCTCAACTGTCTGTCAAAGTCAAATTTATTAAAGCACAACACTGAAACTGAACGGAATTTTTGAAATCAATATGACTGATGGCTAACAGCATGAGGTTTGCACCTGCATTTACATTTTGAAAGACTGACCTTTTCCACCGTCTTTGATTTGTCTTTAATGGGCACCCTTCTGAAACTTGGAAAGTAAAAATGAATGGATTCTTAACATTATAGAAGCAATACAAACACTATGCTGTTTCTTCTAGAATTATATAAACCACAAATGAAAGCAGAAACATAAAACAGCAGAAATAAACTTCCCATTTCTCAACCTGTCAGCTACATAAAAAAGGCCTATTAAAGCAGAGTTAGTGGCATACACAAGGGCAGCTACTGCTACAGGAAAACTTCATTGCAAGTATTCAGTAAGTCAGAGACATTTCATTTTTATTAATTTAAAAATATATCCAGAAACCCTGCCAGATCAATCAAACTGACTCTCTAACCCGTGACTTCCAAGAAACTCTACCTTGTTGGCTCCAAAATGCTGTAAGATTATTTGACTAAGAACTACCTTTCCTTCAGTGCTTGAATATTTAACAGAAGGAATGTTTTCAGAGCTTGGAAAAGATTAGCTTTTAAAAAATTAAAAATCTTCTGTATTTTTTTTTAACATTTTGGAAATATTATCCACTCAAAGTAAAATTGTGTGATTTTATCAGATTTTTTTTCTTCCCATAGATTATTCTATTGTGGAGTTCTAAAGAAAAGAATGATCTCAAGTCACTTATGTCTCTTTATTGGGCATGAGGAAAAGGGAAGTAGTAACAACTCATGGAAAACAAAAAATGGAAACCTCCCATGGTCAAGAAAGATACACATCTGGACCTTGTAATGATGTAACTACAGGACATCATATTTTATTTAGTTGTGTAACCACATTCAGGAATTTTTGCCCCAAGGCATGATCCTGTTTCTGCAGTACAATTGTTGACATTTCATATTGGAATACAGTAGCTGCTAAATGTACATCTGATTAAAACTTTTCAGATAGAGAAAACAACTTTGTAAAAATAATTCAGAATAGATTGCTATGATGTCTCTCAGGAAATTACTGAATATATGCTAATTGGATTGAATTTTTTACATTGAAAATAAAATAATTTTTCTGACTGTCACCTTGGAGTTTATTTTCCATATAACAGAAAGTTTACCAATATTCTCAAGGCTTATTGACAAAATATTTACTTAAGGTTTTAATCTATTTAACTATGACTCCAACATACAAGCAGTAATGTGTAGGTTTTTTCACATTGCTTAAAAATATGGTTTTCTGGTTTTGAAATAGCTGAATTAGGGAGTATAAAGAAAAAAATATAAAAATAATCCCACATTTATTAAATCACAATGGAAATCTTCTAAATAGAATTTATATAATACTAAGTAGAAGCCATTTGTCCTGTTATTATATACTTTTTTCCCCTAAAACATGTTAACTAATAATTATAAACAAAAAAAAAAAAAAAAAAAAAAAAAAAATAAAAAAAAAAAAAAAAAAAAAANAAAAAAAAAAAAAAGAAATTACGCTTATGATAAAACCAGAAATAAAATAGCAATGTTTCAGTATCTTTACTCATAAAGCCCTCCTGCAAATGAGTAATACTTAGGGGAAAAAAATTAACTGAATCTAGACAATGAACTAAAAAATACCACACTCATATCAAACTCAGAATTTTGTAACTTTGTAAATGGTTCCAAGTGGTCTTGCATGAACAAAGGGACTGGACAAGTTGCCTTCCCAACATCTCTTCCATCCTCTGACAACCTGCAATTCTGTGATTCCAGTGAATCTAACCTCTTCATTACATAGTTGTGTGGGTTTTTTTGGGTTTTTTTTTTTTTTTTTTTTTTTTTTTTTTTTTTTTTTTTTTTTTTTGGCTGTGGCTAGCAACTGAGGGAAAAGAAATAATGCCATATGATCTGGGTAGGGACTATATCATGCATAAAAGAAAATTATACAGATTTTATAAGAGTCATTCAGAAGCTGGCAGTGGGTCAAGCTATAGTTGAGCAATTCTGAGTACGGAAATAAATCAAATGCTACTCAGACACAATTTACAAATGAAAGATTATATATGCCAAGTGTATTATACACTGTGAACAGTTTTCCCAGTTCCTTCTACAAGTGAGTCCAAGCTGCTGTTTAAACATTTTAAGAACATAATATGCGTCCTGAAGCATGTATACATGCAAAATAGTATTATTGCTAAAATAAAGCTTTTAAATTTCAAATATGGCAACAGTTCTTCTTTTCTCAGAGGAGGTAAGAAGATCTTCTAAATATCAAATACATACCTGACAAATAATGCTACATATTGGCATAGTACTGAATACCAGAATAACACAGAATAGCAAACAATATATTCTTACCCAACTGATACAAGCAATTCACTATTTTTATGATTTCACAGTACTCCTGTAGATGCTTCACACAAAATATGAAAGGAGAAGCGATTCTTTCCTTGGATACTAAAACATCAGAGGTTAAGAGAGTAATATATAATTAAGCATATGTTCTGGTAAATTTTGGGCATTTTCTATTTATACTTGGAGAGTTTCTGGGGGAGAAATATTATTTTCTATGTCATAATGTCCCTACCAACCTTCTTCTGCTCTAGAGAAGAACTTGAATTTCTACAAATATCCATCTGTTGCAACATACTTTTCTCCCCCCAATGGTTGTTAGAGGGCTGACAAAGTCACCATGTTCCTGATCAAATCCTTCACAGATAGGATATAGTCAGCTTACACTGCCTGCCACCTCCATGCTGTGGAATCTGTGGGACTGCACACTCAGAAAAGACTAAAGGGCAGGTACTACTCCCCTCAATCCACTTACTGCCACTTGTTTTCACCACTCCCTATGATGGCAGTGGTCTGTCCGCAAATGGTAGTGGACAGTGGAAAAGATGGTAACAAGCACATGTCAAATAGCAGAGATGCAGGTAAATGGCTGGTCATTTTCATTGTAAGTGGACAAACAACACAAATGCTGCTTTTACGTTGTAGTTTCAGCACAATTTTGCTACATTTAGTGTGTATTTTAGGGCCAGGTTATGAAGGGGATGTGATGGTAACTGAAAACCTGAGAGTTTTCAGAAGGAGGCAGCAGTTGAATAAGCAGGAGTGTTGATAAAGCATGTGAAGTATAGTGAGTAAATGGAAGTGGGAGACAAAATAGGCCTGAAATACCAACTTTCACTGCACTGGAAAGAATATGTCGAAAAAAGGAATGGACATACATAATACAAGACTGAAAATCAAGCAGAAGCTTCCTTTAATATTTTTTTTTTTGTCAGTGCACATTTTCTTCTGCAGTTTGGCCTTTAGGATCTTTTCCTAATCTTTTCCTAAAGATTTCTTTTTGAACATCTTTATTTCGTATGTTTCCAGACATAAAACTTTGGCAGAAAATCCACTGATATTTAGGACCACTGCTCAAGGGAAATGCTAAATAAGTCCTGCCATCTAAAGCATTTAGGCACCTAGTTCACTCATTTTGATAACAGATAGGCATCCAAGGGTTCAAGTTTGTGTGTTTCAACAAATTTTTTTTTGAGGGTGGTTTCACTAAGAGAAGTGTCACCATACAAGTGTTTTTTGTTTTGTTTTGTTTTGTTTTGTTTTTTGTTTGTTTGTTTGTTTTTTTTGTTTTTTGTTTTTTTTTGTTTTTTTTTTTTTTTTTTTTTTTTTTTTTTTTTTTTTTTTTTTTTTTTTTTTTTTTTTTTTTTTTTTTTTTATTACTGTAGCTGTAATGGTTAAAAAAAGATTGCGCTCTCTGACATAGCCATAGAAGTAAAATCTTGTAAGTGCAAACCAAGCCCTTGCCTATAGGAAACTAAGATGGAAGATTATGTCTCCCTTGAAAGCACTGTGTAAATTTACAGCAGTAGATAAATGATACAATTGGAAAAGTATTTTTTTCATAGATTTCTCTGAGAGTAATGTAGGCTGGCTGTGAAAGCAGTACTTTTAGAGCCTGAGAAGCTCATAAAGGGAGATGGTGAAGCTACAGGCCATTAATATAAGCAAGCAAGCCAGCATCCAGTAAAATGTGATGCAAATGAAATATGAGTTGCCTAGGAGGGCTTTAATCAGGCTGATGTAATAGAACAGATTTTGTGTAAAAGTAGGAACATGCTTTTGGACTTACTGACTTATTTTTCTTTTTTATTATTTTTTTCCAGATGTCTTACCCTTCTATCAAAATAAAGAGAAAAAAAAAACAAAAACAAAACCAAAACCAAACAAACAAAAAACCCCAAACAAACAAAAAAACCCCCCACTACCACAAAGAAATATAGATGCTATGCCCAAGTGCAAGCAGTGAACTAAAAAAAGAAAATGCCTTGAAATTTGGCTTTTCAGCAGATTTTGATACTGTACCCATTAGAACTGAATGTTCCAAAAGGCTGTCACTCTCTATAGTGCCAATCCATTGTAAAAAGGAAGGGTAATTTGAAGTCAATCAGCCACCACTTCTCAGCAAAGAAATCAGAAGATCTGCCTTTTTTGACATTCTATCCTAAAAATGTTCACCAGCAATTTAGTAGTCTTAATATCCTCATGTCATTAGTCAAAGAAGATTGGAAAGATGTGCACATTTTCAGATGGGAAATGATATAATACTTTTTAAACAAAATGAAATGTTCACAAATACTGACTGTCTGCAGATTTGGATAGTAAAACTAAGAGAGAAATATGTTCTCCATTTTACTATTAGGCTGCACTGTAGATCTCTGTAAGATAATGCTGATAAAATTTTCACAGATCTTTTGCATTAGGAAGGGGAAATACTTGCCTTCAGTATCATAGACTGCTCCATAGGCAAACTTTTTATGTAGGACATGGTCTTGTTTTCAGAGAAATTTATTATGATTGTTATTGTTGCTCTTATTATTATTAATTTGTATCTGAATGCCTCTTACTCTGCCTTCTATATGCCTAATGCTGTGTAGTATTTAAGAATATGCTTCTCTGCATCGTGTGGCTTTTAAGCATGATTATTGGATTTTGCAACAGTAAAGAAAATTCTTGCTATGAAGAGCATGTAAGTTTTCGTGGGCAGCTTTTACATTCAGATCTCAGCATAGATGATTACAGAAAAAAGCACACAAGTTTGAACATATACCAGGTAAAACATGCAAACCTATAAGATGGTAAAATGGTGTAAACTCTGCCCTACTTCTACCCCTTCACAGAGGTTTTTAAGAACAGATTCCACCTGTTTGCTGGTCACTGTTTCATCTGCATGACATTTTCTGTCAAGCGGAGATATCTTCCATTTGCAACCTCTCTAACACAAAACCTAGTTTTTAATGAAATCAAGAAGTCAATGTCCAACTTAAGCTTCCTGAATCGAGTCTTTGTATCACAGACTGTATGTCTTTATGAAAGAAATCACATCCTTCCATTTTCTCAGAGCAAAGGGTTTAGAGAGTGCCTATATGTGTTTGTGTTATGGGTCAGAAGATGAAAAAAATCCAGTTAAGGGGCTTTCCAGCATCTGACTGGCAGAAATTAAAATTAGTAGAATTACATTCAAATTTTTCAAATCTGTCTGTATAAATGAGTGCTTTTCACATGCCACTAGTTGTAACCTCAATAAATATGAGTAGGATTTTGGGTCTAGAATTAAACAATATCCATGAAATCTTCAGCATTATAGACATAACCAATTTTTTTATGCCTCTATCTAAGAGGAGTTAGACCTACCAACATAATTTCATACAAAATTCTTTGTCAGAGCTCTAATTTCAGTGGGATGTGAAAGAATTTTTTCAGCATTTTTCAGTTTTGAAAATTCTTCAAAATATTTTTATTAGCTTAACTTTTGTGTTGACTTGCTGATCCAAATATCTGATGTTCATATTCATAATAAATTTGAGATGATTTTCCAAAATTGAGCTTATGGAGATGCAACTTTTTCAATTTGCATCCAAATGCTCTTTTGATAACCTCAAAAAGCAATTGAAAATATCCTCTGTTCTTCTTTAGCAGAAATACACTCATTTTGAATCTAGAACTACACAAAAATCTATCTAGAGAGTAGCTATCACAAAGGAGTAAGTTGCACTGCATGCAAGAAGAAAAAATGAAGGAAATTGTTCAAAAAAAGATAAAAAACCACTAGGAGAAAGAAAATTCTGGTTTGAGGAAAAATAACAAATAAAATAGGGAAAAAAAACTTTGAAGAAAAGTACTATAATGTGATGCAAACATAGTTTTCATAGGAACCATAATTGGCACATGTTGTATCATTTTAATGGCTCTTGCTCATTAATATTTCCTATGTGCCCCATGAAAGAGCATTTAATTATATGAATGCTGTAATGAAGCTTGTTTCAAATAGATGCTTGCCAAATACTGCGCATAATGTTACCCAGAAATATTTTCTATTCTGATAAACTTGGAAAAAAAGCAATAGAGATTGTTCTTACTGGGAGTTAGGCATTCATCCACCAATCGATTTTTTTTTTCTTTAAAATCTGTAATAAAATTAAAGCACACAAATTACCTAGTCAATTTCCAGTTAAGTTCATGCAGTAGATTTTGGTTAGATGACTTCTAATGTTCTTACCAAGAGAAGTGCAGTTGAAAAATAAATTTTTCACGGTTTCCCAATATGATACTTTGCTTGATATTTTTCCTCAATATTTAAATTCAAGCACCATATATACAATCACATGAATGAATTCATTTAGATTTATATATGCTTTAGTATGATTTTATATAAATTTTACCTGAACTTTAAATTATCTAAAGGTACAACAGAAAGAAAAATTGAATTAAATCAAAGGCCAAAATAGTCTTGACTTTATTATCGTGCCTCTTATCTATGGAAAATGGATTTTGTTTTTGTTAAGTTTTTATTACTTTTTTTCTCAGTATTTTGAAGCTGCTGCTTGCTACCTGCTGTAACCTGGAAAAAAAAAAATACATCCTTTTTTTTGCTTCTTGCTGTTTTAAATATCTATAGCCTTCTCTGCTTCCTGAACTTAGAACTTGAGACCCATCCCTGCAATAACTGAAAATTCATTAGCACTCAGTTACAAAATTTTCCTGTAAGCTGTTGTTTGACAATGAGAACTTCAAATATTACGAATGCTTTATTCACTCTCTGAAAATAGAACTCGACACTATGTATTTTTTTTTAAATTCTCAAGTTCTAACTTTTAGGACCAAACCCAAAGTACCACAAAGGTTCCGTCAAAAAAGAAACATAACTTTTTTAGCTGACCTATATCAAAGAAAGAACGTTCAGTATACTAACATAAGTTTGCTGAATGTGTGACTACCTGATACATATAACAATATTATATATTGAGTCATTATTATAAATGGCAACTTCAGCCATCAAACATCAAGAAGATTCCAATTTTTCATCTCAAGTCTCTAAAGAAGAGAAATATATTGCGTAATCAGATGAGTACTTACTTAACTAGCTGGGAAGTACATCACTTGAGATGTGACAACATTGAACTTCAATACATGTAGACAGTGCTCCACAAAGTGCTCATAGGCTTAAAAACATTTCTATGCAATTTAAAAAGATAGTGTGTTTACTGTGCTGTATCCAAAATTACATAGTTACTTTGGGTATTTCATAGTCTTCTTTTTTGTTAATATGGATGAGGGTGAAAGATGTTATTATTCTCTATATTTTCTGAGGTTATTATGATAGTTCCTGGAATCTGCCTTTAATAATTTCTTAATATCTACTCTGTGCTGCTTCTGAGCCAAATCAGCTGCTCCTGTACCTTCTTAAAAGTTTCTGTATGGTTAGTATTACATTTTGTCAAGGGAAGGTTTCTTTCATTTAAAAGTAACTTTTTAATTTACATTTATATAGTTCTATTCAAATCAGATGACTTCTAATGAAAAATTCAGAATTCTATGAATAACAAATTTCTCTGCTGAACATTTTGAAGAAAGAAAATATTTTCAATTATTTGCTTTTAGTTTTTAAATAGTTGACTTCACATTTTCCCTTTTTTCCCCTTTTCTTTCTTCAGTAAGTATAATGCAGTAAGTCAGAAAAGAAAAACAATATGTGCAGGTTTCCCTAAAAGCATCTTTCTAATGGTGTGACCCACTCACCTATGCTGGGAAATTTTCAATGGTCTTTTTGAAATGCATAATTAAGCATCTGCTATTGCTTGCAAGACAAATGCCAAATGCTTCAGCAGTAATATTCCTACTGTTATGCTTTTCCAGTGAGATGGGAAAATGAAGAGGGTAGAATCCATTTAAAAGTATAAAATATTTCTATGATATGTTCCATAATAACAAAGAGAATATCTTCCTCAAAAAAGTTTAATTTAATTTTATCATTGGAAAAGTAAGGAAGTAATCTTGCCTTCATAAGAAGTAAAGTACTTGAAAAATTGACTTCAAGAGGACCCATGATATTTTTAGCATGCTGAGGGAACTCAGTTAATACCTAACTGAAGATATTTTGCCTGCTTAAATCAGTTGTTAACAAGAAGATTTGATTATAGGAATTAATTTTTAAAAATCAGACAGGAGTCTCATTTTAAAAGCTTTTTAATTTTAAATTAGAGAAATATTTTAAAAAAATATTGCAGGTCAGAGCATACTTCTTAACAAATTAAATTAGTAAAAGAAATTGCTAAATTATTTATAACCATCAATGGGTTGCACTTATCTCAAGAATTTTGAGAACATTTTTGTGTGCATTTAAACACTAAAATAATTTAAAAATTGAATAATGAAAAAAATTATTATATATTTTACATTAATTTTTCCCATTAGAATAAAATAATTCTAAAATATAATAAGCAGCTGTACTGTAAAAACACCTTAAATCTTATTTTAATTTGTAAAGTAGAGAGAAATTTGTAATTGTCTGTGTTTTTTTCAACTAGGGTGATATAACTGAACCATAATTTCTGCTGCTTTATTAGCCTGTATTAACTTCTGCTATTCAAATTGATTTAGATTCTAACTTGTCTAGGAGAGACTCTAAACAGTTTTAAACAAGACATCAGACTTTGGTTATACACTGGGAATATGAAGAACACCTGAGGATGTCTTCTTATATGTGTATTTGAGTTGGTGTGTACCAGTGTCCTCAAATCTTTCCCTGTCAAATAGAAGGAAACTTTTGACCATCCACCAAAGGTTGGTAGGGTTATATTTAACTTGAGCATTATAACAAATGTTAGACTATTGGCCCAAGCACATAAAATAGATGATGGGATTGCCTATAAAGGCACTTAAAAGATGCTGGCACCTGGAGTGTGTCCAGCGTGCAATTCAGAATCACTACAATATAACAATCTGTCTCCTTTAATTACAGACAAAGGTCAATGACCCTGGGATACAGTTCCATAAGGGATAGATAGGAAGGATGCAGGGGAACACCTGAACACACGCCTGACTCCATGCAGCATCTTTTTCACTGTGGGCCACTTGGTGGATGGGCACCATTGGGCCACAGGGAAATCTCTGTGTGCACAGCCCAGAAATGGAGCACCATCTTGCAGAGAATGGAGGTCATGGTACTTTAAGTCATCATCAGGTGCTATGGAGTCTGAGTCCTCTCAAAAAGAATCCAGATCCTAAACTGAGGGTGTTGTGTGGCCTTTTGCACACTGCCTGTTGTTTTATTTGGAGACTCAGAGAAGCAAGGAAAGAAAGGAATGGAGCAAAAAGGAAGCAGTTACAAATTAGGAACTTACTAGTTTTTCCAAAAAGAAATGGTCCTTGGGAAACACAGATCATTTTGTTGAAAAAAGAAAAAAAAGTTAAAAAAAATATATATGTGTCCTGGGGTGACGTTACGATGTATCCCCAATCGTCTGTTTGGTTTATGTTGGCTATTACATGCTGTACCTTTAATTTGGATCTGAGAGTAAACAGGGAGAAAGTGCACAGTTTGTTTTCAGAAACCTCTCAGACTGGCCTTGAGGAGTGTGAATCACTGGCACTCAGATGCAGGGGTTTTTTTTGTTTTTTTTTTTTTTTTCTCTTGCCAGCACTTACTTTCGCTTTGCTTTGCTTGTACCTAGTTAGTNCAATGTTAGTGCATTCATTTACCAAACCTCCTTTTAGGACAGTCCTTTAGATATTGCAGTCCTGAACACAAACACCAGATTATTTCACTGATTTTAAATATGATTTTTCAGTCTCAGGTGCAACAGTGTCTTAGGAAAAATTGTGTTTAACAACTAGGGACTGCGTCAGAAGAAGAGTGCTTTTTTAATTAACTATCCTTACCCATACTGTGAATAAATCTTGCTCTGTTAGCTGCCTTTGTATGATTAATATTTACATTTGATTGTGGAATGACAAGGAAAGAAAACTCATACAAACAACCAAAACATTTCAAAGAAAAATTTAATAATAAAAATTAGCCTACTCTTTAAATAGAAGATACAGATTTTACTATCGTTTATATAACTTCGATACAGTAAAAGCTGCTAGTAGAATTTGTTGGCAGAGCAGGTAGAGGTTACACTGAAGCTCCAGTATTTTTGAAAAGCTTTTCAAAGACCAAAGAACAAAAAATTTTCAATATCACATTTTTGGAAAGACTGTTAAAAAGTCTTGGAAAGGTAAGATCATAGACTCTATTGAGCAGTGTTTAACAAAACAGACACTAAAAGCTGGAAAAGATAAAAGTATCTCTGTCATAAGAGATATTTGTTGACCATGTACAATGAGAGCCTAAGAATCTCCACCTCTAGAAAAAAAATACAGTGATTCTATAAAAAAGTGATGTAATAAAAGTCTCATTGGCTTTTAAATAAGGAATTATAGAAAATTTTAAAACTTGCATAGACTCCCTTGTTGCTGAAATTTGAATTTTAAAATATCAATTATGTACAGCAGAAAACTTGGCAAACATCTGCAAGAAATATTATGTCTGCTAAAAAGTCAATTGCCTTCTCCAGAAATGGCTAGTCAAATCCAAAAATTAACCCATTATGAGGATTTTGAAACTTGGTATGGGAACATTTGGGATGATAGTGAAGAAAATTTTATTGTGGCCTCTGCTGCTCTCCCTTATGCTTCCCTTCTACAGCCATTAATTAATACTGAAGCTGAGGAGAAGGAAATCCATAAGATAGTGTGTAGAGGTCCCTGTTGTCCTTCAGAATTAGTGAAATTTCCAGGCATTCAGAAGAATCTGAGAGGGAATACATGTGGTGAGTCTCCCTGACTAGGGGAGATTGCATTTCATGGAGTGAGGAAGAAGCAGGAGGTTATGGGGTCTTGGCGTGTTTTACCCACAAGCCCCAGAGATGATGACTATTCTTTAGCTGCATGAATACTATACCAGGCAGGAGGGATATATCTGCAGGACAGGGGAGATCTGCTGGTTATTAAAACTGCTGGATTCTCTGATCTCACAGATTCTGTGCAGAAGGCAGCTTGTACTCAGGCTGGGTATGAGAGGGGGAGATATACAGGGTCTCTTATATGCACCTATAAATCCAGTCAGATTAACCCTTCTTATTCAGGGTCTTCCAGACAGTCTCAAGACTTTTGCAGCAAACTTTTAGAATGAAATATGGGAGGTTCATGTCCAAAACACCATAGGTCACAAGCAGCAAGAGGGATGTGTGCAGCCAGTGGATGTAGCTACCTGGTGTGGATTTGTGTAGGAATTAGTGAGTTATGGGTGCTGGATGGGATGGGTTGGATTGTTGTCTTTGAAGCTCTGGAGCATCCCACAGCAACATTTTCTGTCTGGCTTTCCGAGGAAAAATAGTTTATTAAGGTTGAAATTCTTGTGAGGGCTGACCATACAAGCCTTTTAGGATTTAATTTACTTTGTAGGCAAACCAGGAAACTCCTAAATGGAACTTTATGGAGTGAGAGGCACTAGGTTGCCAGGTATATAAATAGAATTTGAAAGAATGTGGGACAATTTTTATATATCTATCAAAGACATCAGTACCATTGTCTTCTACTAAAGTTACTAAAGTAAAAGAGGAACCCTGCCAATAACAGCACTCAGAGGGACTGAAAAAGTGGTAACAGATTGGGGGAAAAAAAAAAAAAAGCCATCATTAAAAGGACTCATTCATCTTAAAATTTACCAGCGTGGTCAGTAAAAAGCCACCTGGGCAGTGGCATTTCACAGTTGATTACCAACAATTAAATGCTAATACCCCTTTAACTGCTGCAATTCCAAATATTGCTGAGACAGTGACACTGATACAGGGATCTGTTCGGGTTTGGATGCCTGCTCTAGATTTTAAGGACATATTTTTCATGAGTCCTTTACTTGAATAGGACAAAGTGCAGTTTGCCATTTCACAGTGAGAAATCTGATATACCTTTAACAGACTTCCTCAGAGGTACAAGCATTCACCCATGATTGCTCATTGCTGAACTTGCTGCATTTTTACTGATGTTCTCACTCATATCAAATGTGAAACTACCAAAATATAGATGATATTCTCAATGGAGGAGGTTCCTACAAAAAGGTAAAGAAGTAATAGAAGCAATATAGGAAGCATTAAATGAAGCAGAATTTGAAATTCCACCTGAAACATATCAAAGAGTAAGTAAAAATGTAAAATTTTGGGGTATTTGGTGGATAGCAGGCTTCACAGTAGCTCCTCTAGATGCTTCAAGAAAAAAATAAAATTAATACAGATGCTCATAAGAAAGAATTACAACAGTTAATGTGGACTTTATTGGAAAAAACATATACCAGGATTTTCTATCATTGCTCAGCCACATCAGATCACACTGGCAAGGAAGCACTTTACCATGATGCCTTAAGTTTTAGCTTTCATGTTTTTCAGATCCGGTGCTGCCTAGGTATGTAGCTCTGAGCCTCATATTAAGTGTCAGTAAGTTCTCTTCACAGAGTAGGTAGACAAATCCTTTTTCTGCAGAAGACCAAGGACAGCGGGTACAAGCTTGAGGCCCAAAAGATATAAACAATGGAGAGCTGAAGAGAGCAACAAGGCAGATGGAACTTCATAACCTGAAGCTGTAATTGAACAATTAACCCCAATATGCAAATAGATCAAAACTTATAAAAAATGTAAAAGCTCGTGACTGGTTGTCCATTTTGTGACCATTTTGGGTCCACCTTGGGTGTAGCTCTGCCCAGGCTCTTGCACTGCTCAAGGTGTACCCTTTAAGGCCTTTTCATAAATAGCTACTTTATTCTTTAACTCTGTCTAGTCTCTCTTCTTGGTCAGCCTTTCAAGGCATCAACTACATAGGGCAAAGGCTGGCCCCAAAATGGGAAAAGTTGTGAAAGTATTCTTAAGGAATTACCTCAGTGTAGAATAAAATTACAATTAGATCACCACGCTAAAGTCAACCCCACAAAACACTAAAGGAAAAGCCTTTTGGATGACCTGACAAATAGATTTTATCAGGTCACTCAGACTCTCTACAAGATACTGATACATCCTTGTAGAATGGAAGTAGTCTCTGAGCAACTCATGGCAACTAAAGGTCAATCCACTGAGTGGAAACCCCCAGTTTGTTTACCTATAACAATAACTATGGCACAGGTCATCTCCACTCCTAATCCCAAATGCATTTTTATTAAAATTGTTAATGAAGAAAGTGTACAAATTTAGGATCTCTGCCTAATAGCATGAATGTGACAGAGGGAAATACCATAATATGTGAAACGCAATCTCTAAGTAACAACAGGGAAATTAGTTTCCACCTCCTTCATGGCTAGCAGCTGTTCAGTGAGCATTATAGAGAGTATGGAGAGGGAAACAGTGTGCCTATGGAGGTATGATGAGTCCACAGTTCTAACTGTGATGATGTATATTGGCACAGCAAAACTTAAACCCTCAAAATCCATACCACTACCTCCAAGGCTCTTGATAAGACTCTTTGTATCTTATCTCCACAGATTTCTAAAATTAGACCCTTTTCCATCAAATATAAAAGCCAGCAACAAATGACATTTAATCTTTCATGGTCCTTTAAATGAATGGAATTACCAATGCAGATTAAAATCTCTGCAAGTAAACCTGTTAACATCCTATGCAAGGTGGTTGTTATGGTTACATGGATACATCCTCACCTCTCCAAAACTATCAAAGAGGGGTATCCTGGGGACAGCACTACGAATATTAAAGTAGATGAATGCTGAATTCTTAGCAAAAAAAAAATAAATGACATGTATAAAGATCCATTAAGGTTGTAACTGGCTACTTAAAATGAATTTTTAAAATACATATATTATGATGGAGAAGATTAGAAAATTAAAATAGCACATCAGTAGGCCCTTTTCTTATCTTTAAATGAAAAATAAAATAATTAATAGTTGCAAAACCAAATTTTTACATGAAAAATATAGCTTAACCTGGATGCCAAAAATCCTCCTAAGTAAAGATGACTGCTGATGTTTTGCTATTGTGTGAGCGGCATGTGGTGCAGAAGTAATTTAATGTGCAATTCTCCTCAGCAGTTAGTCATTCTTGACACGGCATTTATAAGTGTAGAAAACATAAACAAGGGGGAAAAAACAAAAACAAAAACAAAAACAACAACAACAAAAAAAAAAAGCAGCAAAGAATTCCATTTAGTTTCTACAGTCATTTTGACTAATCATCCACAACGCATTTATTACCTGTAAAGGAGAAGAAAATCTTTGCATTCTAGGAGGTTTAGAGAGCACTTAGACAGCATTTAATTGGAAAGATCATATAAAAGCTTTCATAGAATGCTTAGCATCCATAGATGGATGTTTCACCCCAGAGAACTCATGATGCTGGGATATTTTTACAGTTCTAAAAAAAATATTTTGTCTCCTTTCATTTTGTGAGATTCAGGAAGAAGCTGAAGACTAATTCTGTCCTAGACAAACCTCAGTGAGGGATTTTTTAAAATTAGAATGAATATCACTTTTGTAAAGTCACAGCATTTTGTTATTGTTGAGGATGAGGATGATGAGGAAATAAAGATTTCTATGTTTGTTTTTCATAAAAGCAATCTGAACTAATGTCTATAAAAGCCATCCATACACATGCAAGATGACATGGAAATTCAGAACATAATTTTTTTAAGTATTGGGACACAGGATTTAATTTCAAAATACGTAGAAAAAATATGAACTCAAATTGTGTATATAATATTGGAGCAGAGACTCAGAAAAATTAATTATTGGACTTTAATTTCTCCTTTGCAAGAGGGTATAACTGTAGGAGGATCACTACTGCATGACATGAGCAGCCCCTTCCTTTAGGCCCAAGACAGACTGAGGTTTGCACCCAGTGTGTTAGTTATCTCTTGAAAGCCACTATGTATTCCAGATACAACACCGTGAATAATCAAAAACAGCAGAGAAACCCTGTCAAAGCTGTGTTTTAATATATAGAAATCCCATGGCATAAAAATGTTGGTAATAGGGGTAAAATTCACATACAGTCACAGACAGCAGAGAGCCTGACTGGTGCAACATTCAAGATATCCAGTGATAACTAAGAGAGGATGAGAGATGGAATACTCAGCTGTGCTGGATTACATCAAGGTATCCTAAAGGGCACCAGGTACCTTTAGGCAACCAAATGGATCCCTAGCTGTTCACATGATTTTCCCTAATGATCAACAGAAATCTTTTCACTACCATCAGTGGATATTTATTCAGCTTAAACTTAGATGTCTAGGACTATTCAAATTTTTAATAAACCCGGAGTTAATTGTAATGACACAAAACCCGCTGGAGTTCTCTGCCTGTCTGAAATACAACCATGTAACCAAAATGAAAGTAGATGATGGCATGAACAGACATGAGTTATGATCCTACTTGGAGTACTGGACAGTTCTGGAGGCCCCAGCACAGGAAGGACATAGACTGTTGGAGCAAGTCCAAAGGAAGGCCATGAATACTATACTACTATTATTATTATTAATAATAATTATTATTATTAATTAGTAGTAGTAGTAGTAGTAGTATCATCCACTTGAATAACTAAAACAATATTTTCATTTCTGCCCAGAAAAATGTGAAAAATAGCAACTTTTTCTGTACTAGAATTAGTCTCTCCTAGAGGTTGCTTTACCAGATTTCCAGTTCTGATTGTATTGTACCATTTATTCTATCTTTTAGATCAAAATTTCAGGTTAACTGATTTTCTGATGGAGTACAGTAGTATTTTCTCTGCACAATATATTAATATGTATCTCTGAAGCCCCATAGATGTAGAACTTGTAGAAAATATCTAGTAGTAGTAGGTTTCTCACATGTAGAAGATAAATTTGGCTTAAGAAATCCAAAAGGGAATATTAAACATTGCCAAACAAAGAACACTCCATATTGAAAGAAGAAACATCTTTAAATTCTTTTTCAGCATTTCATTTGTCATTGCACAGATAAATTCTTTTTATTGAAAAAAAATCTTTTTATAGAAAAAAAAGTTATATTTTGAAAATCAGTTTGTTTCTATTTTTTCTTTGTAATAATCACAAAGTTCAAACTACCTATGACCTAGTATAAGCATTTTTAACTTTGAGTGGATTTTTCTGTACATGTAAGTTGCATCACTGTCATGATTTCATTAGAAATCTAAAGGAAGAGGATATAACTTACTACCAAAAATAAAATAAAAAAAAAAATAGCATTATTATAAGGCAAATTTATCTTTTAGTACAATTATTGTCCTGATGCAACTATTTTCATTAAAAAAATCTTAATAAGTTAAAACCTCAGCAGAATAGCATAGCACATCAGGTACAAAATAACACTGACATACTGAGCAGGGATATACTTAAAATAGTTATTTTAGGCAACAAAAATCTGAAAATCATCCTACTAATACGGAGAAAACCAAATTATTGTTAAACTTAAGAAATAAAAGTTGGTATTCTTAAAATAAGCGGTAGCAAATATTTTGGAGGAAAGAAGCTTAGAAATATACAGTCTTAATGCTTTCTCAAAAAAATACTTCTTACACAAATAATGATGAGAATATTAAAGTAGCACTAGAAGGGGATTAAAAGTCATGTTGAACTTCAACACAGAGATCTCATCCCTGTTCATAGTACAGCACTAAAACTTACTGATATCAAGTAGGACAACAACAAGGCATCTCTATGAGATCACTGTGTTCCAGTCACCCATTCTGATACTATCAGTTTCAGTCAATTTTTGTTCCCTTTTTAAAAAAGATAAAAAGTAATTGTGTAGTCTTTGAATTAAATTTTTTATCAAAACAAACAGAACAACTTCTGCAATTTCCTAATCTTCTTGAATAGTGTTATCACAGGTAGCAATATTGCTCATTTTCGTTGTTATTAGCAATCTTATTTGGAATAGACTCACACCTTTTCTAATTCGTTTCAGTAAGGCATTTTGATAGTGCTATCACTTATCTCTAAGGGTGAACATATCTCTTTTCTCATGGGGCTTTTTCAATCATTGCACTTGTTAATAGCATTTTGGGTTTGGTTTTTTTTTTGTTTTTTTTTTTTTTTTTCGTCAGTTTAGTGAACTCTTTCCCTTTGGGTTCTCATTTTTCTTTCTTAGTTTTTCATCAGGGACTTCAATGAATGTCAAGACAGAAAAGAAAAAGAAACCAGTGGCATATGGTCTGCTTCTTTACAGATTAAGTATGAACCAGAGTCTGCATTCAAATACCACTGTAAGAGAGAGGGTACAAAAGGTAAATATTTAATAAGGTTTCCTGTCCTTCCCCTTTGTCATTCATGTATTTATATAGGAAACAGTAATTAATGTAAGCACAAAATTAACTAATCTGTATCATGGTACTCTTCTTTATGGGGCTGTGACACATTCTCCAGGGGCCCTGTGTGTCCCAGGCAGTCACTGGCAGATCAGTGTAAAAGATGCAAGATGGGCTGACCTTGCAGCTCCAAGATTCACTTACTATAAAAGCATAACATAAAACACAACTAACTCGAAGACACAGCAGAGGCTAGGATCTAAAATCTCTAAAAAAAGAGTGCAAGCAAAAGGTCTAACTGAAAGAGAAAATGACAGCAAATGGTCTGGCCCCTAGTGCAGGACAGTGGCGTTTAAGGGACACTTTTGGGGGCTGAGTTCAGGGTAAGGGTCCAATAGGGAGAGGGGAACAAAGTGGGGATTACAATACTGAAACCAAGAAACATAGCAATCTAAACAACTATTAAGGCATTGAAGATTGGGAGATTGACAGGGAACAGTCTGGAAGAAAAGGCAGGGTTAGAGAAGGACTGACATAGGACATAGGTGAATACAATCTAGATAATACTAATGCACAGAGAAGAGAGGGCAGTACAACTTAGGACTAAGTTATTAATATAGGGGACAACAAAACAACCCATTTAACATAAAAACACATCACAACATCTGCAGTTCCCTCAGCCCTCTAGTTATTCCTTTTTATAAGGTTAACTGTAAATTACTTCAGAATGCGAATGAATGAGCCACCTTTTCATTTATTTATAAATGTGCTTGACTAGGAATTTGAATTTGTTTTTCAACTTCATTTATCAAATGTATGCTTTCATTATTTTTGTAGAGAAAATTCTCTTTTTTACTACCTCAATATTTGGCTTGATTGTGTTTCTTTCATTTTGATTTCAGAATGTATTTAATTCTGTTCTTATTTTTCATATTAAACATAATTTAGAAAACTATTTTCATTTAATATCATTATTCTATTCTGACAGCTCAGTGATGACACAGACTCATTATATTTTTCTTGCTCATTACAGAAGTTTTTATTTTTCTTCTCCACATTTGCATCCACTAATGAATGGTTTGAGTGCTTTTTGACAAAGATATGCTTCAGTTTCTAGTTAGTATAGAAAGTTTTTTTTTGTACTGAAAATCATTCTCAAGGGCAAAGAGTCTGACTTGTACCTCGAGAAGATCAAAACCAGATATAACTTCCACTGGAGAAGTCCAATCCATCAAGCATGAGAACTGAATTTGTTATAGCAAAAGTCATTTTCTATCTGGCCAGGGTAAAACAGTGGCAGAAGATAGTAACATATCTACAAAAATCTTCACTCATTGTGACAAGAAGACAAAAATATCAAGTAATTCATCAGTTCTGAAGGATGTGTCCACTTATCAATAAAATACCTGTAATGTTTTTTAATTAGAAAAAGGCATATATAAGATGAAGTTTTCTGAAAATAGCTGTCTAGGAACAACTAAAAGGGTTAGTTATCTATATTAGGACATCATACTTGGAGGTCAATATTTTTGAAAAGAAATTTCTCAACCATTGACTTATTTGACTGTGAACATAACTAGAATGTCATTCAGCATACAGAAATACACAGTGTCCTTATCTTTCCCCTCAAGCTGAAAAGAATCCAAGTGTCAGAGAGATAATCTAGAACAGAATAAATAGGACATAGAGGAAGTTGTTTTGTTTTCTTTTTCAGAGAATCACTATAACAAACCCAAGACAGAACACAAATTAAAAAAGAAACAACCCTAAAATAACAAAAAAAAAAAAAAAAAAAAACCCAAAAAAAAAAAAAAAAAAAAACCCAAAAAAACCAAAAAAAAAAAAAAAACAAAAAAAAAAAAAAACCAAAACAAAAAAAAAACAACAAAAAAAAACCCCAAAAAACCCAAACAAACAAACAAAAAACACAAAAACAAAAACAAACCAAAAAACCCCCACCCTTAAGTTTCAGTGTAATCTTGATAAAGGTCACAAAATTTCATTTTTTTTTTTACTGTAGGCTGATGGGGATCTGTAGAGTTCCTAAATTTTAGTTAAGAGCCAAGGCTACTTACAAAAATACAACTTGATTTGTCACACTACCTGGCTGAATTAACTGCTGTTATTGGCCAGCATTCACAAAGCTGCTAGAATGCTGGAAGTCTTGCAACTAATGAGAACTAGCTCAACATGATGTCCCTGAGGCATCAAGCTAATATTTTCAAGTTTCAGAATAGTCACTGAAATTCTTTGCCTTGCTCATAGAAAGCCTTATTCAGTATTTACTGAATAGGTATCCTGCTACACAGGAAAAATGAGAAGATGGAGGTATTGATCAATGAAACAAAATGTTGTCACAAACACAAAAAAACCCAAAACCATCTTGAGGGTTATAATTGTTTTTGGAACCCTCTTATAGTATTTGGGAAATGAGTCTCATATTCTTGTAAGTCTTAATATGAAGCCTAGGCCTCAGCATAGTGCTTTCATTACTAACAATAAGTATTCTAATTCCTAAAACATGTGCCTAAAGTATTATATGATTTTGGTGCATGATTCAAAGGAAAATTTTGCATGTGGGAATCTCAATAGAAAAAAAGGCACTGAACATTTGGAAAAAAAAAAAAGTATGTCTTAATCTGAGTATCATACTGGAAGTTTCAGTATCTTCTAAAATTCTTGGAATATAATACATCGAGGTTAGATGTGGTGAAATGCAGAAAGACAGAGGCTTTGCTTCATGAAGAGTTTTAAAGGATCTTCATAGAGAACCTGCAGAAGGAAGACCTATCATCCACTCCCCATAGATGAGCTAGCATTGCTAAGGCTATCTAAGGACCATAGGAAGAGAAAAGCTCCCAGGAAAAGAGAAAATTCAAATTGTTGGCAGTAGGAAAAATGCTCTAGTATCTGCAGGTGTTCATTTGGAACAAAAGCTCAGGGCCTATGGACTGGGTCAATAAGTTCAGGGTCTATATGGAGCTGGTGCTATGAATAGTGAGCAATGAGCTTCAATGGCTGTTGACTCCTTCTTGCAGGATGAAAAATCATCTCTCTTCCAGCTAGAAAAAATATAAGAGATAATAGTGACAAACTATGTCTAAAAGTTCAAACTGAGCATGAGAGGGGAAAAAAAAAAAACCTCAAAAAAAACCCCACAAACAATCTAATTTAGAATACCCACAGAAGCTGTGTGTTCTCTTTCAATTTTGGCAAGAGGTTAGTGTCAGACTTGACACTAACAGAAGTCCCTTCCAACCAACATTTATATGAATCTAGTAATCCAGTTCAGCTGTCATTCTGTAGCTGTGCAAGTCTTCTTAAAGTTCCATGTCATACCTGCCAGGCCCAAAGGATGCTTCAGATACTTTGTGAAATCCAAATTCATGCTAGAAGATTATGTTTTGTAAAATAGATCAGTCCTATAATAATACTAGGGATACATTTCATAAGCTTTTTTCTTCTTTTGATAATTCATGTGTCAAAATTTCCACATAGTTAAAAAAATATAAAACCTTTAAGATTTAGAGACTACAAAGCGAGGTGAACCTTATCACAAGGGACAGGCTTATGTGACACCAATTTTTCACAGAAGCAGCCATGGCACTGAAACCTGACATTTGATTCACGGCTCTGAAAACCTTTAATGCCTTCTGCCTGGAAACTACAATACAGTTCAAATGTTATCATAACATTTCGGGACATGGACCAGTTAGTGTACGTATAGAATTGAAAACCTATGTTAAGGAATTAATAATCCCTTGTTTGACACAACCAATAATAATGCCAAATCAGTAATCCGCAACAGCTATCCTGACACGTGGCCTGTGGGTGGCACCTGTTCTGGATCAAACTGTGACAAGCATTTCCCTCTAATTTCCTTTGATGCTATCAAGTAAATCTCCACAAAGTATATGGGAACTCAAACATTTGTAGATATTTCTGCCTGAAAATAGATTAGTACTGATGATATAGGGTTTATATCTTACCTGGCAAAAATTGTCTTTGATCACCAAAGATGCATGTATCTGTAGACAGCCTTGAAGTAACATAGTTGAATAAAGAGATTGCATTGCCTAACTCTGTATGTAGCAATGTAATTGTATCTACTTTGTCTACAGTGAAGACCTTATGGCATTTATATGCTGTGTGAAGGAAGTTTGCTCTTTAGCGTGAGCAGTAAATTGTTATATAGGCAAATTCAGATGTATAATAGTCTACAAATATGCTACCAAGTAGGTGTCTTGGTTTGGAAAGACAGGTATCTGCCAGGGAAAATTGAAGCTCCCCTTGGAATGGAGAATGTAAACCCCCTCCCTCCACAAGCCCCTAATCTTGCAATTAGGGGCTTTCAGGCAAAGATATGGGAATATGAATTAGTTCTTTACTAGGAATATTTAAAAAAAA
>VWYO01012016.1:316045-326610 GCA_013400275.1 Rhadina sibilatrix | reverse complement strand
TCAGCTTCTTACCTTGCAGTGCTGCATGACCATATTTCCCCTCGTAAGCCCATGAAAGAGCTCAGCTCCCTGGACAGTAGGATGCTGAACCCATAGTAAAGGCTATGATACAAATCCTATCTCACTTTTTCATACTGCCTAGTAAAGCTCTTCAGTGTCTCTCAAAAGCATACATATTCCTTATATGTAGCTGTTATTAGTAAGTTGGACTTTGCAGTACATATTGCCTGTGGCATTGCGTTATTAGGATTTCTCTGATTTGCCCAAATAAATGAATTGTAGCTACAAACAGATGTTTGAAAAATGTCCATCACTTCAGCGTAAACAGAATTCTATCTCAGCGCCGTTTATGTTCTACTTTGGCATACAAGCTAGTGTAGAACACGGCGTTTTCACGGACGCTTTGGTTAATATTTGCATTGTTTTGTGGTGCTATTAAATGCACCAATGCTTATTTGAGAAACCGCTCAGCTTTAAACTGAAGATCAAAGGGGTTTATTTTGTTAAGGACACCTTTGTTTGGGTAGCCACTTTGATCAAATAAACCGATATTGTAAGAATTCTCGCTGAAATTAAATGAATGAAGCCAGAAGAACCATTAGCGTATTATCTAACATTGAGTTTCCGCTTTCGCTCAACGAAAAGACTGCTCCTCTACACTTGACAGATATTTTAAAAAGAAGATCGCAGTAGTGGACAAGAGCTGCCAGGGACTTACACCGGTGAAGACAATTTTCGAGTAATTTCTACATTTAACTTTCTGCTCCCCACCGTTTTTCAGAGCTTTTAAACAAGCTATATGTTTCCAGCATACCCGTATAGCATATTTATCTCTGCTGCAAGGAGTCGAAACCATTACCAAAAGACTGATACCTGCCTAAACCAAACCAAAGAGTTTTAACTTTCTTTTCCTCCGTTCAAACACTCGCTCTAGTCCAACACAGAGGCAGCGAGTCAAACATCCCTGGTTTTTGTCCTTATATATTTATTACATGCTGTAAAAAGCAGCGGAGCTGAAAACAGTGATCCTACACATACGTGTGTTTAAATTAATCTCAAACTAGTATATAATAACACCGTTCTTGCAGAAGTATTATGCGCTTAGAATTGGTTGTAAAATGAATTAACGTGGACACTGCGCTTGCAAAAGCCGACCGTCAGCCCAGAATTGGCGATAACCAGCAACGCTCGTCAGGAATAAAGCGCTTTCCCCCTCCTTTTTAATCCAGCGCCTTTGGGACACTGCCTCAGGGTACCTGGGTAGGGCTGGTGTACTAATGGCTTTAGTTTTATGGCTGAGGTTGTGACATTTCCCCACCCGACGTGCCGGGACTCAGAGCCCTCAGTCCCAGGCCAGCTGCGCCGAGACAGAGACCCAGAGAAAATTCTGAATTAAACAGACTCCGAATCGTGTTTAAAGAAAACTCATGCGCGAGGAAAACGTGTGTATTTTTCCTTACAGATAACGTAATACTCAGCTGAGGGAATAAGCAATGTGACTTCCAAGCAAAACAAAACCCAAGTGGGCAACAACGCGCTGCTCCAAGGGAGCCGATCCGTTTCCATTGACTCCCAGAGTAGCTCCCAGCTCACGCCGCATTACTGACTCGGAAAAGACTAACCAGGTAGGAGTTTAAGCCGTAGGAGAGAGCATTACCTTTTTTTAACCAGCTGATCTTGTCAAAACGCCAAAAATTCGCTTTCTCTAGTTAATAGAATCATTTTCGTGACCCAAGGGAAAAAAATCCCGCAGAGGCTTTTACTGAAAGATTTCAGTGAGTAGAGGGACTGCTTGCAGAGAAAGCTTGCAGTAATTTTTAGGGCTGTCACTTTTAGCAGAAAAGAAAATGTTTTCTGTATAATGAACATGAGGTAATAAACCAAGCAACTACAGTTGACTTTGTTTGGGAGATTTGTTGAAACCGTTTCTACAGCTCATTGATCTGGGATCAAAGAAAGAAAGGTGTGTTTTGAGCCTAAGCCGAGAAAGTAAAAGCTCCCTGGTTTGTACAGAAAATGTTGGCAGTTTGTGACCCTTCAAGTGCCCCTGCGTCGTAGACAGATTATCTCCCTTCTTTTTCGACTTTTTGTTTTGACTGCTTGGGTATTTTCGAATTGTAACTTTAAAACACACAGCACTGCGCTGCTTCTTAGTCCAGTCGCCCTCTGTGCTTAGACTTCACTTCCCCGCAGCGTTTAATAGGGAGCTTCTTCTGACACTCCTGAAACCTTCGTGGTCGCACGACTCCTGGGGTCTTTCGTTAACTTTCCCAACCTAACAATGCCACCGAGAGTTCATCCTTCTGATTTATTGACCTTTTAAACCCGCCGGTACACAGCGCGGGGGCGCGGACTGGGGATCCTCCGGCGAGAGATGTGTTTCTATTTCAGGTCCATTACAGAATGCGGTGTTGGAAGTGGTGCTCCCAGCGTTATCAGAGCCGGCCACAAATGCCACATGAAAAGCAGCAAACATCCGGAGGGTTTCCTGCAAATCGAGCAGTTTCCCAAGACAAGAGCCTTTTTTTTTTTTTTTTTTTTTTTTTTTTTTTTTTTTTAACGTGTATTTAAAGGCAACACACTTTGCCTCTGTAAAGCGATTCAAAGCCACTTAATGAAAGCAGCCGAGCCCGACAGCGCTGCATAGTGCAAGAAATCTCCCAGAATGAAGACTTTTTGGGACTTTGCGTTAGGAAAGTGAGCGTATTGCAAAGGCCCTGGTCAGGAAGGACCCATTATTGAGTGGAAAAAATCAAATCCCAAAATATGAAAAAAAATCCCTTTCAGAAACTCTAACTATGGAAACACCATTAATTACTTTACAGCAAAGTAATAGTCCCCAACATCTAGAAAGTTACTACTCCGCCTGCCTCACTTTAATCTGCAAGTTGCTTTCCAGCAAATGCACACAGACCTGAGGAAAGCTTGAGGCTCCCAACAGCCCTCAGCATCCGAAGCGGAGGCGCTTGGCTGGAATCTCGTCCCGCCGCCGCGGGCCCGGGGACAGGCACTTGGCTGTGGGACAGCACGGCTCGCACAGCGAGCTCCCGCACCTATGCGCGGCTGCTTAGGGGGGTGTTAAGCAACGCTGTCCCTGCATTTTAGGACTGAGTCCGGCGCGGGGAGCGGGATGTGCGCGACTCCCACTCCCAGGTAAGAGCGCTTTCGCCTCCCGGCGGACACGAGCGAGGTGCCCGCCGCCAGGTGATGTGCCCCGGCCCGCAGGCGGGGGCGAGGCTTGGACCCCGCTGCTGCCCAGCTCGGCCCCTTCCCTCAGCGCTCCCGCTGGCTCCCCCCCGGGACGACCCGCTCTCCCGCAGCCCCTGGATGCCCAGCTGAAGCGGGAAAGTCTGAAAGGAGTTAGAGAGAAATGATGCGCATTTATCTACACTCGGCAGCAACTAACCCCCTCCCGGGGTATTGCAGGGATTGCGGTGTTTCCCTTCGGGCAGGCTCAGCCCTGGGTCTGGCGAACGCACAGGAGGAAGGAGAGCGGTGGACTACCTTCCTATTTCTCTCATCCTTTTTTTTTCTCGGCGCTAGGAAATACATTCTTTATACATATCCATGTGCATACATCTCGCCATCCATCGTTCTTTCAGCTACATAGTGCCGTGTAACCATGCTCGTGGCGCTGCAGGGGAGGACGGTCAGAAAACTTCCCAGTCTGAAGGAAACGGCTTTCCAATGAAGTTATCGAACGTTACTGGTGAATTCTGATGGTGCACGTCCCGGAGGACCTGCAGTGCAGGACAGAGCCTGGACCATGTCTTCTCCTAGGAAGGGGTTAACTCTCGCCGACAGGGCTGCTTGGGCTCGGCTCCACCGCGCCTGTAACGCCCTCCCTGCCCCCGTCTGAAGGCAGAACCCAAATGTACGGGGAAGGGACATGTGTAACTTACACGAGTGCTGGGTACTTCTGTAATACCTCTTCCAAACAGACCCAAACAAAGTTTGAATGACACCGAAATAGCATCATTATCATGAGAAAAGCATAGAAGTGACCCTTTCCTCAAACGGCCAGCAGCATAATCTAAGTCTCATCACACTTTGTACTAATAAATTTTCATACTCCTTCAATATACAGATAAATTTATGAGACTAATATCACAGACCTGTTGCGTTTCCCATTGTAAAATAAAATGTCAACAGATTGATTACATGAGTTTCCAACTTAATTCTGGTTTTGGTGCCCTTTGGTTTGAGAATGGGTGGTGTAGACCATGAAGCAGTACAGTAGCTGAGACCAGTTAGAACCCCCTACACTTGAATTTCCAAGAACAGAAGTCCTGATACTTTTAATGTTTAAATATATACAAGTCATTAAATAAAAGGAGGGGGAGGGGGGAAGGAGGGGGGAAGGGGAGGTGGAGAGAGTTGAGGGAGGAATGCCTTATACAATGCTGGATTTACTCCAAAAGTTCAGGAGCTGATCTGACCTAGTCAGTTTGGCCCAGCCTCTGTATTTATGCTGGTTTTATGACAGTGGACATAAAAGCAGCATACTGCTAATTTGTTCTACTGTAAGATTTATTCTGACATGGTAGATACCAAAGTGATGGACTAGTCAAGGACAAGTTATGTAACTGTAGAATTAAAAAGCTGACCCCAATTACACTGAAATGAAAAAAAAAAAATTGCTTCACTGGCATCACTCAGCTCCTAGAATACCCTTAACAAGGCCAGAAGTCTGAATATCATAGATAATCTCTAAAAGGTGGGGTTTACACTGTATATAATGCTATTGCAGTCTTGTAATACATGTATTTTGTATTGTAGTACATATATTTGTACACATTGCTTTATTTAGTAGGCAGCAGTATTTTACAGTAATTGCAAAGGGTAAAGTTCTTTGTCATTAGCCAGAATAAAAGTGTTTTATTATACAAATGAGAAAGTAGCTGGGCTTGGAACTGGGCAGTTACTTCCAACATGCCAATAACTTATGGTCACAGAAGAGAGTTGAGGTGATTTTAGCATAAGAAAATAATCCTGTGCTAACTGTCTAGCAGAAATAAGTTAGAAATATTAATGAAAATACTAAATGAAGGCTAAATCCAAATGTCAACATCTTCCCATCTGCAGTTCTTATGAAACAGCTGTGGTGAACGGGTCAGATCAGACAGAAATTAAGAGTGGATTTAGATCCTCAAAAACACTAAGGATGGATAAAACCTTTTTCCAAAATGGACAATATGATACATTTATTTTAAAATAAATTCAGAATCCCTGAAATTAGAAGCAATGTTAATGTTGTTTAAAAATACCTGTCCTGTTACCTGACCAAAATTTTCTACAAGCGAAACATAGGAATACAAAATTTGATATTGTTTAGCAAATTTAAAAACCAAATTGTCTGAGGTTTTAATTTTTAAATGTGCCCAGTGAAAGTGTTCTGGATTTTCATCACATCTTTGCAATTATTTTCAGTGACTAAGTGTACAGCAGATGAGGCTTGACATTTATTTAGTTACATAAACTACAAAAAGAAAAAGGCCTCATCAGAGAGTTGGAAGGTTTGAGAAAATAGTTTGGTTTCATTTTTTGATAGCTGCAGCTGTTTTGTTTTATGATATTTGTTGTCTTTGAGTACTTTTAATGGAAAAAGTGAATTTTAATTTTCATATTCATGATTTTCCGGTTTGTTTATTAATATTATTTAAATCCCAATTAAGTTCCATTTAAATGTGATTTAAACTTGCAGATCATAACAAAAAGACATCTGTACATCTTCCAAATCCAAAGCAGTCAATCTGATCATGTTTCTAACACTACTACACTCCCAGTACTTTCCCTGACACACATCTACTTTCTCTACTGGGCACAATGAAGTCACAACGTCTCTGCCTAGAACAATTAATACTCAGTATTCTGAACCCCTTTGACTGCCACTGAGCTGTGAGAGAGAAGGAAACAGGCCCTCACGGGATCATGCCTGGCACAAGAAGTAACAACATAAAAAAGACAGCTAAGCTTCACAAACCTCCAAGCTAAGATGAACAGTGCAGGTGGGTAGTGGTGTTTTTTTTTTTGTTTTTTTTTTTTTTTTTTTTTTTTTTTTTTTTTTTTTTTTTTTTTTTTTAATCCAGTCATTATTTCTGGGCTTGAGGTGTGTTCAGAATTACCTAGCTGCAGTTCAGCAGTCACACCCATTTCACTTGCCTGGTCTATTTCTGTTTGAATAAAACCCAAGGCTGAAAGTGTCCTTTCCTCCTGCTTTGTCCCATTAACATCACCTTTTTATCTTCACAACAACCTTTGAAGGGTATTTACTGAAAGGATGAGAGAGCGGTTATCACACAGAACTGAAAACTTAAAAAAAGAAGACCAGGAATTTCAATAAACTTTCTCTGTAGCTAGATCAAGGACTAAAGATCCTTACTCCCACTGCAAACAACCTGCAAGATCTAAGACAATTTCTACCCAGCTATCTCCAGTTTACCTGTTCCATTAAGATAGGATGCCTGTTTAACTGAGTTCTAGATGTAAGTTGCATGAACATTCAATTTAGAAGCCTCACTTCAACGACAAATTTATTGGCCTTCTCAGTTTTTAAAAAATGAATCAAGTCTTGTTTAGGAGATAGTTTATGTAGGATGGGATGTACAGTGTCGACAGATCTTTACTGTCACAGCCTGGAGAGGTTTGAAGACACAAGGTGGATTAGTAGACAACTTTAATCTCTGGGTTTACATGTGCATAAATACACTTGCCACAAAAGGACTTAATATTCATGCTTCTTCGATTCACACCAGCATCCTGCAAAAAGTAAAGGTGGCAAGTCACTCAGCACAGGATAAAAGGAATAATACCTAAGAAATATTAACCAACTACAAAGGCCAGAGCTGGAACTGAAGCACACCAAAATTATCTGACACAATCGTAATACCTAACTTTCCATAGGCATCTCTTTGCAGCAGCCTCCTAGCCTTCCCTCCCAGCTGGTGAAAAGTTGCAAGATTTATATTGCAAGCCCTCTGCTACTCCAGGAAATAAAGATGATGAGTGTTGACAGTTGCTAGGAACACATGATATGTCAGTGCATGCAAGTGCTCAAGTACCGTGAGAGTACCATTGACTGAAAATACAGTCTGGACTAAGACAACCCAAAACACGAAGGTAGCTCAGCTGACAACCACTCAACCACTCACCAGAGGGAGCCCATTTTCCCCAAAAGCCAACGTTTTTAGAACAGCCAATCTGCTGGGGACTCAGAACTAAAAACTCTACAGCTGCTGGGAGGAGTAGTCGCAGACTAAGGGAGCCACATGGATGTGCTGTAAGCAGGAAAGGACAGAGTGTAAAGGATTTTTGTAGCTGCTTGATTTCTACAGCACAAAATGTTCTTTATTGAAGTTGCTATGTTAGTCTCCCAAACTGAATGTGTCTGAGAGAAACCAGTCATGTATCTACAGCATGTCACTGACAGAGGCAAACATTTTATACTGTCCCAGGTAGGTTTCTTGTTTCTGTTTGTTAGACTGTATTTGTTGCCATTGAATACTTTAAGCCAGGTCCTTGCAATAAATTATTACTTTTTCAATCGAAAAAGAAAATTTTTCGAAGAAAGACCCTTCTCACTCTACCCTTCCTCAAGGGGAGAATCAGCCTTCTAATATATTAGTGAATCTCATACATTCTTCAACCTGAAAAACTTTGATAATATAATTTGCATTTCAACTAAGCACCGAATTAAGTCTGAGCTCATAGCTAACACTGGAACATGTCCTGCTCAGGAAGGACCTGCAGCTCCTTCCAGGGCCAGACTGTGTGTGCACACAATGTTTGGAACAGGGCATGATACAGAGCTCCCTTGGCAGCTTTCAGAACCTGGCAGAGCTCTAAAAGTCGAGGGGGTTGTGTTGCTGAGTGGTTTGGTTTTTTGATTTGGGTTTTTGTTTGGGTTTTTTTTTTTTTTTTTTTTTTTTTTTTTTTTTGTTTTTTGTTTTTTTGTTTTGTGTTTTTTTTAATCTTTGGCCAGGTAAACACAAGATCTGTTTAGCAGCAAAACTCCCCTGCTGCCTATCTAAACAGGAAAACCTTGCTAGTGAAGACAGAGTTACATCAGCAAGCATGTGCTTCTGATACTAAAAGATTATCTACAGTTTCATACCTTCTCATATCTGTCTTTCTTTTTCTTTCACTATCATGAAATATTATTAAGTTACTGCTTTTGCTTTTGTAGTCTTCTGTGTTCATGTTTGTTTCCTAATTACTGATTAATATATTTCTTCAGCACTTTTCAGAGATACTGTGAGGCAGCAGTCAGTAGATGCCATACCACAGACCTGAACTACTGATAAGTAAAAATCAAGCCCCATTGATTATTTGCCTTCCATAGAAGATATATTTGTTGGTGCAGTCACTTTTAAAATTTCCCTTTCAGGTTTGCAATAGCGCAGCCACACATTTTTTGCCATTTGGCAGACTAATTCAACAGCAAAATCCAAGCAAAAAAAATTGTTCTGGATGAGTAATTATACAATGTAAGTTGATAATTAATAACTGTACACTTTTTTTAAACTCATTCTCAGAATTTTCTTTGCAGTCTGTAGCTTCAGAAACATCCTGAAATACAGTCAGCTGATTTTTATTTAAAGGTGTGATTACAGAACTTAGGCTGGATCTATCACCTATTTTTGGAAAGGTTCCACATTAGTTGGGACTCACTGGTCCATCATAGATACTGAATCTCAACACAGCACTGGCAAGACACCAGCCTACCAGAACTTTGCTCTACAGCAGCACCAAGTTAATCTGAAATTGAAACAAGAAGATAAAATAAAGATATTCACATACTCAGTTGCAGACAGGAATAAGTATGGAATCTGGGAAATCCCTTTACCAGGTGCATACAGCTTTTTGGCTCAGAAGAGCTCTTAGTGTTAAGCACACACAAAATGGTAAAATATTCAACAGGCATTCTTTACAATAAAGAATTAAGTTACAGATCTTTTGGTGGTATGATTACTGATTTTATGCATGTCTTTACAAACCACAACCTTTTGCATCACTGGTTCAACATGAAATTTCAGATGTCTTGTTTCAAAATTTCCTTAAACAAAAGCAACAACTTCTGCTCATAGTTACCTGTGATTAGTTAGCATGAATTATTATTCAAAGAGAAAAATTACTCAAAATCATTTTTCCTTTGCTCATGATTTTCACTAAAATAGAAATTCAAGAAATCTGTATTTGAAAACTTGTGGATTGTGATGTATTCAACAGATATTTTCTGTTGAAAAAGAAGCAGATTACCTGCACAGCCTTTGCAGAAATACTCTCCCAGCTTACTACTTTCACATGTTGAATTGATTGGATTAAAATCATAGTGACCAGAAGAGGTATAGGACATGTGTTTTTTCTTACAGTACCATAGTAAAAAACTAACAGGGTTTTTAACAGTGCTATAAGCAGTGAGTGTTTAGATAGCTGCAACAACACAATTCACAAAAATCTCAAATGTAATACTGAAGTATACAGATATCCAAGATATATATTTAATCAGGATTAAAGCAAACTTTTTGTTGTAAAGACAAAGACACAGACTGCTGATTATTAGCTGCTTTCATAAGTAAGATTTTTGCTCATCTTTACCCACACAAGAATTTATAGGTTCACATATATTTAATGTGATTTTACGCACAGAATAGCCACACACTAAAGTTATTATTTATACAGTTGTAGGTCAGAATCTATCCAACAACACTGAAATAAGAGGTGAGTAGAAAGACATGTTTGTATGGCAAAATTTGATAGAGATCTTCCATCCAATTTTCCATCTCTGCAAATATCAGTGATATAACTTAGTAAATAATTAATTTAATATGTTTTAACTGAAAGAATTTAAATAATAATGTGGATTAGATACAGTACTTGGCACCAGAAGTAATTTGGACATACCACTGGGAAGATCACAAAGTGTTCAAGGTTGCATTTTAAATTTCTAGCCAGAATCAATATATGTATCCTAGTTGTTTTACAAGTGTAATACATTCACTAGGGAAAATTTTCTTTCAAGAACTAATTATTATCCACTCCTCTGGCAAAAGTAATTCAAAAAAATGGATAACCAGCTTGAATCTTACAAGAAGGGTTGGATGTGAGGTTAACAGTTTTAAGATAATTCTCCAGAAAGTAACAAATTAAAATCAATTCTATAAATTTCCCAACAACAAACTATTAAAACCCCAAAATTCTTCATTTCAAGAGGAGCTCTGGCCACACCTCAGCTCCATGGGATACCTGCAAGTATAACTGAAAAATTGTCCAGGAAGGAAGAAGCTGATTTCTACCATTTCAGAAGATTTTCAATGGTCTACAACTGAGCAGACCAAGATTACAGAAGCAGCTGCAGCTTCAACCCTTTGTCACAAGTTAAATGACCATTATATTGAGAATTAAAACAAGAATCTAAGGACATACAATACTCCTTGAGAATGTGACTGAAACACTGCACATCAACTAAAAGTGATGTTTATCAGGCCTCTACTTCCTGCTCTTACCTTGTAGCTAAGGACATTCTAAAAAAAAGGGATTTGTGCCCATTATTTCTAACCTAGCTT
>VWYO01012016.1:289167-316001 GCA_013400275.1 Rhadina sibilatrix | reverse complement strand
TTTTTTTTTTTTTTAATATCATCTCACTCCAAAGGGCTTTTAAACACTATTTTTCACCCAATAAATGCTTTACAAAGATATGTCAGCATTACTAACACTGTTCTAGACCTTTGGGAATTCAGGACAATCAAATGTTCTAGCTAACTTGTTCAGAGTCACAACAGAGCAGAAGGCAGCCACGGACCACGTGCCTTTCCCTTTCTCTTCTCCAATTTAATCATAGTTCCATGCTGAATTTAAAGGGACTGACTTTAGACTCCCCTTTCTCCCACATTCCTGTTAAAACTCTGGTAGAATCAGAGGGTCATTAGGAGCCTTTAGCAGATTTGTCTTTGGTAGGGTGCCTAGCCAGGGATTAGCAATATCAGGTTGGTTACAGTCAATTGGGAAGAGGGTAAATCAAGATTCCAAAAGAAACTGGGCCATGAGGAACCCAACCCTTCACTTCTACTGAAGTGCATCCTGTGAGCTGTTCTGGAACTGCAGCTTAACTCTCCTTCCTTTGAAGCTTAATTACCTTTTCCACACTGAGGCTAGAAAACTGCAAAGTTGAGACAGTGCACATGGAACGAAGATGGAATTATATTTCATATGTACCCTATAGGATATAAATCACTCTTTACTGTAAACTACATTTGACTACATAACCAGTACTAGTGTGCCTACTTTTTCCCATTATTTTCACTACAAAAAGCACAATGGCAAGCTGAAGACTGATTTTAAAACTGTACCAATATCTCTATAAGGAAAGCAAATTAGCAAATAATGAATTGTCAGCTAACTTTTTATAGTTACTCTACTGTTGACTATGTATGGATAAAATTCCAATTTAGATAGGGGTTTTTTTGCTCTTTACAGTTTTGTTTACACAGTGATTTCATACTGCCTTATTTCAGACTCTTAACTAAGGGATTTGAAATAATTTGTTAAAGATAAGTAGGAAGAACATCCCAAGGAAAAAAAAAAAAAGTGTGGCTTTTTTATATTGCATTTTTAAGCTCTGGGTAATTCCTGTTATGAATTACTAAACTACAGCTATACCTCCCTTCTAAGCAACAACTACATACAAATACATGTAAAGGTTCCTTTCTATGTAATTTGCATAGAAATTTTGAATCCTTCCTCCATAAATATGTATATTATACACATGATGTTTACACTAAGTTTCACAGATATCTTTTTTCCTCTGTAGCAAAACTTACACAGAGAAGAATGTCAACAGTAATTTTTTTATATTTATTGCAAAACAAAAATCAGAGATTGTTTATCAAGGGTTCACTGTCAAAAAGGAAGGATTTCTAGACTAAAGTTCTATATGGATCAACCAGCTGTGAAAATAAATCTTTTCCCAAGCTAATTGAAGAGAGTATATATATTTATTAAACTTACAAACTTCCAGAAAGTGAGGAGGGGCGTAAACAAATTTCAAGAACATGACTAATTAAAATTATTTTGAAATTTACACAATTGGCCAAAATATAGTAATAGAAAACTCAACATGAACAAATTCAAGGTATATTAAAGATGAGGAACATAAAAGTAAGAAACAATTAAAAAAAGAGTCTTGAGGGGTAATTTTAAATGACAGGTAAACGCCAGTCAAGAATATCATGCTGCTGGAAGGAAAAGAAGAGAAAAACCCCACCACACTGCGCTATGTATCTAGGCATGTTCTCTCCAGCCTGTGAAGCAACCTTCAAAAAGACCAGATGAGAGTTTTTACTTCCCTAGACAGTTGATTCAATTTAGATTAATATCCACTGAGGATAGGACAGAAAGTCATTACATAGTTAACCTGCATTAAGAAAAATTTAGCTATAATGTTAAGAGAAACACTCTGAAGACAGGGAAGTGTTTGAATATACTGCCTATGGGTGAAGCTTTCCAGTTTTTATAAATAGAGATGAAATACGTTTTAAAATCAGGTTGGCAAATATCTGTTAGAAATGGCTCATCTGCAGCTGATTTTGCTTCAGGTTACAGAGTCACAGAATGGCTGAGGCTGGATGGGGCCTCTGGAGGTCATCTGGTCCAACCCTCCTGCTGAGGGCTGAGCAGAGCCACCTAGAGCCAGTTGTTCAGGATGGAAACTCCACAGCCTGTCTGGGCAACCTGTGAGGGGAAGACTGAGTCAGCCCCTGAAGTTCCTCCTAGCCTTACGTTCTCTGAATGAAATGAAAAATGAAAAATTATGCTAATATTTATCTTTGACTTTAGAACTTGCTAATTTATCTTCATTTATATTTAAATCCTTCTTTTACCATTTCAATATTGTAATACAGCCTTGTTCATTTAGGGATTGGAAAAGGAGCATTTCTAAAATAAAATAGAATAAATAGATTTTATACCCAGGAATTATGCAAACAATCTCTTGGCAGTATTCCCCTTGAGAAAACACTGTAACTGTCCAGTTCTGATTTTGCATTGCACACGCAGATCATGCTACTTCTTCCTAGTTTAATTTTCAGCCTCATTCATAATGTACATTAGTCCCATTGGTCAGCCTTGTGATGAAAATAAGCAGATGTTCCAGTCAGCGTTGATATCAAATACCTCAGGAGGTATTTAGTATTTCCAGTGAACCAAAGAGAATAAATCTTTTGCACACACATTATTAATTGCTCACACAAAGCTGTGAAAAACTAATATTTATAATTATAAGGGCTACACAAAGTAAGTATATTCTGAAAACTTTATTTTTCAAATGAGTTTCAAGGATTTTTTTTCTAACTCAAATGTTGAAGTTACAAGAGTTAAAATCAATACTCAAATTTGAAAAACATCCCAACGAGAAAATGACAGAACTATCTTTCAAGGAAACAACACACAGTTTCTTCCTCCCATTTAATAATCCAAATTCATACAGATTTAGTATTGACCTTGCAATTTATATGTAAGTACATGACAGATCACAAGTAAGTAACATCTCTATCCTACCATAGTTATGTTTTAAGATACACTGCTACATCCTAGAATACCTTTCCTAAATAAACTCCAGAAGGTAAATACTTAAGACAATAGCAAATGAGGGGTGAATGAATGTAAGAACATCAAAGGTTCTTTTAAGGGAGCTGGACCACAAGAGGAGCTTTGAACCCAGGTTAAAATGTCACAGGGTGCTACCTGAGCACTGCATTTATCAATTTAATTCCTTCAGAATCAACAAATAAACTTTGCGACAGAGATAAAGAAAATTTAAACCTGTGTTTCTTAAACCTGTCTTTGAAGTTATCTTATACCTTAATGTATAACTACAATTTTAGACACACTTTCTAGAAGAGCTAAAAAAAAAAATTCTCAGCAAAGTTGTGAAAAGATGTAATCATATTGACTCAAAGACACAACATCACCCAAAAAGCCTGATTATCATCTAATGGTAAAATAAGAGTAAAGTTAGCTTTCATGTTATTAAGAATTTTCAGAAATAGGTACCATTTTTCTACTCAAGTAGTGCATCCTTCTTTCCAAGAGGAGTAGCCACAGACAGTAAATACAGAACATTATCTAACAAAGTAAACACTACAGAAATACAATTAATGAGAAACTCACAGCACTAAAAAATATGTCCAGATCTCTCAGCCAACCTTTAAAAATAGGACTCTAAAAGTGTGCTTATGAATCTGAGTATTAATAGCCAAAGCCTCATTTGCAATAGTATCTGTACTTAAAACAAAAATATTCATTGGTACCTGTTCTAAGTGCAGTAATGCATAACTGAGAAGCACTTCAAAAAGTCTCCCCCCAAAAATCACTCAATTTACTGGGGTATCAAAACAATATTTTTTAATTTTGTTAAGTCTTGATGAAATCCTATCCTATGAAAAGTACTGCTTCAGACCCTCCCTGTTCACACAGTGGAAGGATGGGCAGACAGCCCCAGTTATTGTTTTTCTTTTTCTCTTTTTTATTTTTTGGTCCCCTCCACTTTGACATTGTCTGAACTGCAGCAGACAAAAATACCAGCTTCTGATGTACAATGAAGAGGGTGAGGAAAGGGAAGGTCAGCTTTCTCATGCTTCCCATAATTAGAGGAATCAAAGAAAAGAAAGTGGCCCGTGATGATTTAACTATAAATTGGAAAAAGTCGTATTTTTCAGAAGATGGATGCGTAGGAAAAAGCATGATGGAAGATTATACTGGCATTTGGGATGTTGTTGACTATTTAGAAAGGATACCAACTTGATTTACTGCACAGAAATTTCTAGGGAGAAATTTTATTTCTCTTAAAAATAAAAGGGAGGGGGTTTTGGGTTTTGTTTGTGTGTTTGTTTTTGGTTGTGGTTTTGTTTTGGTTTGTTGTTGTTGTTGTTTGGCCTTTTTGTTTTTTTTTTTTTTTTTTTGTGGGGTTGTTTTTTTGTTGGTGATTTTTGTTTTTGGTGGTTTTTTGTGGTTTTTGTTTTTGTTTTTGTTTTTTACCCAGAGCATACCAAGAATGCATCCAAAAATTTGTGAGTACACTAATTAAAAAAAAAAAGTTCTGGTAATAGTCTCATTTTTAACAACTCACTGCTATACTTAGGCAGGTACATTCACAGATCAGTCATTACTTTTTCCACTTGCTAAAGAGACCAATGCCACAATCCACATAAAAACATGGCTTTGGCTGAATCCTACAACTTCATGTTTGGATTTTATTTCAGCCTACGACCCTCAGATATTTGGAATCAATCAGTGATGAGTTTAACTGCAAAGAATATCTCAAACACATCACAGCTATTGTTGAAACAGATGAAACTGACATTGGAACAGCACATTTATGGAATTTTGATTATTTTACACCACTAGGGGAATAAGAAAACACACACTGCATCTTTGAAGGAGTGAAGGGAGATCAGTGTCCCAGGTGATGGAACGTAGAAGATTAATTCCAAGTAACAGTTCTTAAAAGACATGGCTAATTTCTCTCAAGCTGTAGGAGTACCATGGTGGCCCAGAGTAGGGTACAGATAGTTTAATTTTGTAGGCTGTTTTCCTCAAATACCCTTTCCCTGAAGAATCTGTTTTTGACCAAGCACAACATGAAATATTTGGTAGCAGATTTATTAAAAACAGTATGAAAATGGAACAGTAGGTATTAATACAGGTAAAGTTTACAGAAGATTCTGTTCAAGGAGTAGAAATCACAGAGTTATACAAACAGAAAATATTTTCTGCAACTATCATGGAACCTGAAAGGTCAAGACTCTCTGCAGAAGTCTTTCAGCTCTGCTTCAATCAATGTTATACTCTAACACACACACTGTTATGAAAAACAGCTTTTAAATTGGACCCCCATGATCAAATGCTGCCTTCTTGAACTCTGACAAGCTTTATTGTTTGGTATGATTTTCTGATAAATAACTTGTTCTAAGGCTGTCTAGGTGAGAGATTATTGAATTTTAGTCCCAAGAGTTTATGAACAATGTATGTACATTCCTGCTTCAGAAATACCTGGCAACAATGTTGTATAGCAATTCCAACCAGAATATCTGCATAAAAGATAAGCAAATTTAGCCAAACATTCTTTTATCCAGGATTGCAATGCATACACAGAATCATGAAAAACCTCCAACTGCAGGAATTTGCTGTTTATTTTGGAGCACCTATATCAATAACATCAAAACTTACCACAAAGGTACTAACTGCTCTTCTGCCTGACAAAACTGAAAAGGAATGTTCTGCTTTTAAATCCGAGAAGGAATAAAATAAAAGGAAATTAAAATGAACTATCCACAGGATAAGTTAACGAGAAGAATCTAACAGTTAATTTACAGGGCCTTTAATTTTTACTATGACAACAATTCTAGGATGTTTTCATGTCTGAAAAATTGAACTGCCTCTGCATTTTGAAGGGAAAATTCTGTCAATATTATTCCATGTCTTCCAATATATCCTAGTCCTTTTATCTGAAAATCTTAATTTGAGTTCAAGGTGCTGTTAACACCTTTATGCACTAAATAAAACAAGGTTGTGTTTAAAATGGAGTCACATCTACTAAGCAAGGGATAAAAAAAGGATTCAAAAAGGCACAGGTGCTTGGCTGACAGTTACACAGCTGGGAATGTGCTGATACCCTGCCCCAGCACAGAGCTGAAAATTGCACCCCAGAGAGCAGAGGTGGGAGCTAGATACCAAATTTATTTATACAATTATTTTTCTTCCAAGTAAGAGACAGTCTTCCACTAAATCTCTCTTTGAGGGTCTGCTCCACTATCTATTAATCATTCTTTACCTGTTGCTTTTCTATGACATTTTAGCCACATCTATGTGGATTATTTAGCATTTTTCCTCAATTGTGTCTTGCTTGTGTGTTAGAAATAGGAATATACATTTCTTACTTTGTTTAAATATATGCCCATTCTAGTCAAAGGGGATATATTTAATCACATGACCATTCTAGCCACTAACATGAGTGTACTCATTTTGCTTTTGTTTTATTCCCCATTATACCAACAGGGGTTTTTCGTTCAATTAATAACCACGTTTCTTTCCCATCAGCCTGGTTTGTTTCCCTTTTTTCCCCGTTATTCTTCAGATTGCCTGGGTTTGCAGAAGCTGACTGACTTGTGATGACGTGAATGAAAGCTTGAAAAGAGAAATCCAAAAATATGCAGCATTTAGGATTAATGTCCCCTCCTGCTTTCTGCTAACAGGCAAAAGACAGCAGCATTACCTCAAATAGTTTTAGTTTTGCCTGCTAACAGGCAAAAAGAGGATGTAACTGGGATGCTTAAATGGAAATAGCTTGATTGCTATACCTCATATAATAAGACTGGGGTATTTTACAAATGTAACTCTAATGAAAAGTTAATAGTTTACAAAGAGTAGGAAACAAAGGATACTTGCCACGGGAACCAGCCAAATGGCACCAATATACTAAATAAAACTTGGAAATCTTTTATTGACTAGCAAGCTCAGCATGTTGGAATAATAAGGAAGTTTGGAATTTCCTCTCTCATTTCAAGTGTCTTTGCAGAAATATCAGCTGCTAACTACATCAGACTGTGCTATGTATAGCTTTGTTGATTTACTGAGGTCTTTAGAAAGCACACGCCCAATGTTTTTCTTCACAGGAATAACCCTTATAGAAAACTGCTTAACATACTCAAAGTTTGGAGAACGAGAGAGAACATTAGTTTTTAAAGTTTAGGTCACAAAAAAAAGGATAGTTGTTTAATTTCAGCATTATAAAATTGAGGTAATCTAACAAAATTAATTTATAGTTATGCAAGATGTTCTCCAGACTTCCAAAGGACAGGTTCTTGCAACACTAAGAATAGGTATGAAGAAAAGTTGGAATACATTACTTCATTCTAATCCCTTCAATTAATATAATTTATCTGCTTTTATTTTTCATTCTAATCCCTTCAATTAACGTAATTTATCTGCTTTTATTTTTTCAAAATATATTTTGAGTTTTTAAATAATGCTAATTAATTTTTGAACCATTACTTTTGTTAATGCTAAAAGAAAGAAGCCAGTACTAAGAAAGCAAATGGAAACATTAAATAAACAATTAAGTGTTGCTCCTCAAATATTCCAAATTATTTTTATGTTTCAGTTATTTTCATTAAAGCAGTACTTTCAGAGACAGGGGATAATGCCTTTGTTTTCCAAAACACATCCAGCAAAACAAAACAACCCACTGAGTGTTATTACTCCTTTTAAAATGATAAAAAGTAGAATTAGAGTTTGTATGATTCATTTCATGTCATATTGGAAAATCTGTGGCAGAGTTCCAATTAAAACTTGGTCAAGTGAAGAAAGAAATGCAGCAGCCAAGTGATATTCAAACAAGCAACCTTGTTAAAATAGAAGTGTGGTGGTTGCTCTGCATCACAGAAAATCATCTCCCCTGCCCAGCTTGCTTTGCTCCTTCCTTCTTCACAGGCATGAGTTCTGCCCAGCTGTAAACGGGAGAGGGAGAGAAAAGGAGGAGAAAAAATGGCACATAGAGTTCTGAGTAGTGATGATAAATTAGCATTTCTAATGGCACACAATTCATGTAGGAATTCAAGTTACTTTCTTAAGAAAATTTCTAAAAGTGTTGAATGCAAAACTGCAGTTTGGACTGGATACTGCACGATGCCTACCAGCCACGGAGAAATGTTCAGCATCCCTATTCCTTCTCAGCATTTCTGCAAATCTGGTGATTTTTTTTGAAGTTGCAGCAAGCTTCAAGGGAAGAAGTCACAGATCTACAGATAACAGAGTGATTTCTAGAAACCATTAGCATAAGTAGTCATCTAGCAAGAAATGCTGTGTGTATGATGAAGGGTTTACTTTCCCAGAAGTGCTTTTGGGACTTAAGATTGCACAAAAGGGCTGTGAAATGTGTTTCCCTCAGTTCTGGCTCTTCGGTTCCTGGAGCCTCAGGTCACATTCAACTCATAGTTCCTATCAAGCTTTTCCCAAAGGACCTTTGGGCTCCTGCAGTAGCCAAACTTCCCTGGAACAGGAAACTGTATTTACACTGATGTCTTAAAGCCTGGTGCTCATCCATAAAAGGGAAAAATAATGCTTTTAAGAACAGCATTTTTCTTAACCTTTAACAGACCAGAAGTTAGTCTAAAATAAATGTGCTGTAAAAGAGAATTTTTCACAAAATCAAGCAAAAACTATTTCTGGAAAAGTAAAAAGCTCTCATAACCCAAAGTGCCCGTAACGTTCTGACAGTGTGCAATGTTTTGACTGGAATGTCATAGAGGAAATCTTTCAACAACTCATGTGAAAGAAAGGCTATCTATAAACATTAAAATAATAAAATGTTAGTGTCTTTTATCCACATCATCGCTGATGCAAGTAATTTTTGGGGGGGCATTGTATAGTGAGTGGGAAAAGTTCTGTTCCAACTATCCACTCATAGGGGAAAACTAAAGCCATCCCTATGAGAGAGTTCTGAAAATTATTAAAAATAACCTTCATGATGTCAATATGACTCATGAGCAGAAAGGCCCTGTAAGATCTGCTTCTTATGGAACAAATTACAGCAGGCTACTGGGAAGGTAAAGTGGAAATATCTTCTTTTCCCTTTTTGCATTACATATTTCTGTTTGTCATTCCCCTTTGCAGTCTGTTATTTCACAAAGAACACACTGACTTCCATCTGTCAAACAGCTTCTTGATTTTTTTTAACTGCCATTTTTCATACAGGACAGTAATCAATTAATAGGTTAAGGTGAGGATTTTACTTTAAGAAACCCCTAAAGACACAATGTGACTTCATCTAAAGACAGTTTCTAATTTAAAAATAAATTTATCTTCATGCACATATGAGTTTTGATTTGCAATTTTTTATTACTTCAGTGCCAAGGTCAAGCGTTCCTGCATTACTACATCTTATAATCACATCCTCTGACTTTCCTTCCCCTTAACATCTTTTGTTTACTGCTTTCTTTTCTGTCACATCCAAAGTGAGCGAGGCTGCCAGCTCTGTAAGTTTCTGTAAAATGATTAGCACTTTACAAACCACAGAAAATAAGAGCATCTGTTCTATGCAGGATACATGTGCTGAAGGCTGCTTTGAGATACTGAGAAAAATCCTTCTAAAAAGCAGTTGAGTTGTTTGCATGAACGATATAAAAAATAAGTGGCAGTTCAGTGCTGCAGACATCTAAGTTTCCACATAGAAAGCCTAAATTTTGTATTCAGATTGTGATTTTTTCTTTTGAGAATGTACTGATGTTTTCAGTAGATGTTCTTTAATCAACACTACTCTTCTTCCAAAATAATTTTTTCAAGCTGTATATCTGTTCAATAAAATAAGGTATTTTACTCATGGATTCTTAAAGAATATTTTTTACAGATTTTTTTAATGCATTTTTAGAGAAATCTACTTTCCAAATATAAACTAACAGATTTCAATCCCTTTGTCAAATTTCCTTCAGCTCCAGAGATGACATTGAGGTGCAGATGATGTAATCTGTTTGTAAGTGAATTTGCCTTTTTAAATCTAGCTGTAAAAAACTATACTAAAGATATTGTTACAGTAGCATATTTTTAGTGATGAGATTATTTTGCTCAAGGTCGGCTATTAAAATTTCTGGTTTAAAGGTGAAAGTTGAAACATGCAATCACCTTTTTTACTAAGAATAGCAAACAGTATCTGCATGGCCTTTTCCAAATCAAATTTTCATGCAAGGGCTTTAGTACATTTACTGTGACTTTTGGATGGACAAACCCATTTAATTTGATTTCAAATGCTGGACGTTTCTTGACCTCAGACTGCAAGTCTGGAGACATGACAGTTATATTCTAGGAGATTAAAGAAAGCAAAAGGACACAGGGGTTTTCCATAACTTTCCTTCACTAGTCACAAGGATTTGACAATGTAACATCTCTAATCTGTCATCTAGGAAATGAGTAAGTTCCTAAAAATAACTGGGAGTATCCCAAGGTGAATAACTGTAGATCTATGAAAAAAGTGATATATTATCTCTGTATAATGTTACTGGTTTATCTTGGCATTTGTCCATCTCTGTCTCTATCTTGTGCTGAATTTTCTTATCTGTCTAGCACTCACCATCACCCCAATTCTACAAGCTCTTCAAAGTAGCTGGTTGGATTTTTCATTACTTCCTATTACTACATTCTTATTTAAAGCTGAAATGTAAGAAGAGAGAAACTTACTATTAATAGCAAAAGTTTTATTAAAATACTATTCTCACTTCAGTTTTTAAGTATCCATAACATTGTGCATGAAATAAGAGACATTTCCCATTACTATGTAGATGTTATTTTTCCATCTAGAGCTTTAAAAATGGGTTTAATTCTAATTTTTCTGGTTTGCACTCATTCTTTTGCACATGTGACTAATTTATTGATTTTGAAAAATAAAGTCTAGGATAAAAATTGCATCATAAGTGTTATCCAAACATAGGCTTTTGGGTTTCAGATACAACATACCCAAAATATATCTGTGGCATTATTAATCTGAAGTTGCAGTTGAATAAATTTGTATATGTTTGTTAATTTAAAACTCTTAAAGTAACTAACAGACTCAATTTTAGTGTAAGCATTGGTAGTTTACTTACAGTAGTACTACAGAAGACAAGCACTTACTGACACTTATTAAAAAAATGTTACCTTATACAAAACTCCACTAAAGTTGAACAAGATCTGACAATATGCAAAGGTGGAAAGTAGTAATTTCTAAAGAATAAAATGTCCTTCATTTTAGATGCTTTCCCACAGAAATAAAATATTTTAAATGCACTGTTTCACACATAAAACAGAGGCCTAAAAGCCTGAAGTCCCTTTCCTCATCTGCTGTCCATTTCAGGTTCTGAAAATATTTGGGAGACTGGAGACATAATCACAAAATGTTAAGAGGTTGGAAGGGACCTTAAAGATCGTCGAGTCCCAAGTCCCCTGCCATGGGCAGAGACACCTCCCACTAGACCAGGTTGCTCAGGGCTTTATCCAACTTGATCTTGAATGTTCTCAGGCATGGGGCATCCACCACCCTCCTGGGCGACTTGTTCCAGTGTCTCACCACCTCACAGCAAGTATTTCTTCTGTACAACTAACCTAAATTTCCCTTCTTTCAGGCTGTAACCCTCTCTCCTTGTCCTGTCACTAGAGCTCCTGATGACGAGTCCCTCTCTGGCCCCTCAGTACTGGGAGGCTGCTGTGAGGCCTTCACACAACCTTCTTCTCCAGGGCCAACAGCCCCAACTTTGTATAGTGTAATTGGATTATCTAGACTTACCTCTGTATTAATTTGGACCAAATCTCTACATCCATCATCCAACTACAGCACAGATTTGCAATGCGAGTCATGTAGTGCTGCTCCACATTTGACTGATGTATTAATCTTTGTACAGCACGGTCCCAAATACATAATTTTCTATCCAAATATGCAGTTATGAGTTGCCTTTTTACTCTCTGCAATTGTTTGTTACATGCAAACAGTCACAAAACAAAGAGTATCCAAACCTTTTAAAATGGCAATTGATAAAATATATTGAAAACTGTATCAACTGGCAGTCCAAATAGCGAGTAGCTTGAGCTTCTACTGGTGTGCAGACTTAGACAAAAAGAGGTTGCTTTAGTAATTCAAAATCTGTGCTCAACAACTACAATTGGCAGGTCATTTCTAAAATGACAGAATACATTTGGGTAAAGCAAAAGAGATCAATTTTCATTTAGTATCTGGCTAAATAACATGCTCGTCATACTTTTACTCCAGCTCGGAATCTTATTTAGGAATCATAGAATGGTTTAGGTTGGAAAGGACATTAAAGCTCATCTAATTCCCACCTTCCTGCCACAGGCAGGGACACCATTTATTAGATCAGATTGGTCAAAAACTCTGCAACCTGTATTGGAACACTTCCATGGGATATGGCATCCACAACTACTCCCAGATCTTTAAATATCTTAAATTATACAATCATAAATTATTATATAACCTTAGCATGAGTAACTCCCAGCGTGTTGCATTTCAGTGATATAACCACAGGCATAAACCCCAGCTACCCTTGCTTTAGTATTAGCTGCACAGCATTAGGCAGATAAGGAAGTTCTCTGTTCCTTCATTAAAGGACCTCAGTTCTGTCCTTTGCCTGGGCACAGGATAGTTGTATCCAAATGTATTACATTTAACTGAATCTCTCAAATGGCTCATGTTTCAAGATTTCCACCAAAACCCCCAAATCCTTTCAAAGCAGTCCTTTTTGAAGATTTTTGTGTAGCTGTAAAAGTTTTTTTACCATTCTCTCAAAAAAATTCAGTAAATTACGATTTCAATTCAGTGCTTCATAAAGCAATGGTTGAAAACAAAACTTCTGTCCCCCAAAACTTTTAATCTAAGTATCCATCTAGGAATAATTTTGCAACAAACATTGTATTTACATTCGCAGTCCAAGAAGCAAAGCAAAAAATAAACATACGTTTACAGAAAAGTTGATGGGAAATGACTAAGTATTATAGTCCAAGTGCTGTGTTGGTTTATTTTTAATCTTACCATGTGCTGTGTTTAGATGATCAATTACTAAACTGACAAACAAATCTCTTCATGGTAACTGAACATTATGAGCCTTTTGCAAGTGGTGTATTTTAAGGAGGGACATTTAAGAGGAAAGGGTGGAGGTATGAAATGGATTTGTTTAAAGCTAGTGGCCAAATTCACGTATAACGGGACACTACCAAGTTCAGATTTTCACTAGAGATAAGTTTGGAGCAGGGATTTGGAAGCAATTCCAAGAATTCCACCGTCATATGTTGAGAATGGTTTTATTGCAGCATTTTCAGAAATATGAGTTCAGTCATTTCCTCTTTGTCTACACCTCTTCCCTTTATTCCCTCATTCTTTCTCATCTTAATTTATAGTGATGTGTTTATAACAATAACTTAGTCAGAAGTTAAGTGGTTAAGTGCGAGAATCATCTCAAAGTGACTTCAACAGTCATATGAAGACTGCCTTTCACACTTGTCCTTGACCTGCATATGGGAAGTAGCATGAAAACAGGAGGCTTCACAAACTTCAAAAATTTCTAAAATTGACAAACTAAATTGTTTGTAATCATGGGTTCTCACAAGAACTGCATAACTATTTTTTTTTTGTTTTATTATTTTCCTGAAAAAAAATTAAATATTACCCAACCCCCCCCAAATAAAATTGCTGAATTCCTGCCATTTCTCACTAAAATCTCTCAACTTCCAAGTGACTGAAAATAGTAATGTCTGGTCACTTCCCTTCCTGACTTCACTTTAAAAGTGAGTAATTCTCAGATCTGTTCTCAAAGGTTTTGACTGAAATTATACACATTCAGTAGTTCAAGGGAAGGTCTCAAGCTTAAGCAGTGTTACACAAGCTCTTCCTTTTAAACCAGAAGTTATTATTCTAATGACCAATGATTTCAACACATCTGTGGAAATCTCTGTGAAAATTTACAGCACCATGCTGTATGCAGTTGTACCAAGGACAACATGCAAGTGGGATATATAAAGTCTGTCCACTTTTATAACAGCTGTTGAAGTGTGTGCTACACAAGATATAAGTAATAATTCAAAAATATTATTACCTTTTCCTCACAGTAGGAATCTAGTCTATTACATCTTCCCAGCAGCCCAGGAAGTCAGGGCCAATAGAAGACTGTATGGAAAAGTCATGCAGTGGTTAAAAAGGTAAAGGTCCTGTGTTTCAGCAGAATGAGAGAAGTGTATCTGTCTGTATTCTGCCCCAATCTTCAACAGCCTCCTGAAACCCACTTTCTCAGGCATTTCTTTATTCTCATTCAGTGAAACATGAGCTGATCCCTTACCCCTCCCATCTGAAATTATGATTTTCCCTGTCCAGAATTTCCACATCCTTTTCTTCCCCTTCCTTTTCCCCACGTCTATTTATCCAGTTCTGCAAAAATTAAGCTTAAACCTCAGATCAGCTCTAGCATATTATATAGAGCTGTCAGTTCTAATGGAACTGATTGCCCTTTATTCCTAGCTAAATATTTAAATCAAATTAATTAGAAAATAACTTATTAGATATTATACAGGGATAAAGGCAGTCACAACACGTATCTGCATGATGATAAAAATGTAATTCTTGCTTGTGTTGACAGACAAGAATCAGTTTAAAACAGCATAAGAGAGGGATAAATACAGCCCAATAACACAAATTGCAAAATCAGCTGCTAAGACTAAGCTTCCAGGTTAGCAGTGACTGAATCCTGTGTTATCAATTCCCAAACTGGCAACATGAAAATATGCTTCAGTACATTTAAAGGAGCAAACATGTCATCTTCAGAAAGAGCTAAAGGCTATAGACAGAAGAAAGAGATGTAGTCATAAATACAATTCATAAATTGAAATGGACTCTGCAAATGGAGTGAAAGAAAATTAGTTGTCCTTAATCATATTTCTGTAATTTGATCAATGTATGTTAATTATTCAGATAAGTACTGCTTCCCCTTTTTGTCACACAAGCATTTTTCTATAGATCTTACAAATATGGGTTTGATGTCAGTCATGCATGTATTTATTCTTACAGAGTATCATTCATATAGTAGAGCAGTGAGACAAATATCTAAGCAACTGCAGTAGGGGTTTATGCATAGATAAGACAGCTACACTGACAGAAATTCAAGAGGGAAGAATTTCACAGACCAGTGAATAAGTTCTCTTTAAGTCTTCATTTAAGAAAAGAAGCATTCTAAGTCTCCATACTGAAACAAAAACAAAAACAAAAACAAAAACAAAAACAAAAACAAAAACAAAAACAAAAACAAAAACAAAAACAAAAACAGAATGGTGTCAAACATAAACAAGGGAAAGAATCATACATCTGCTCTGTGTTATCTGGTGAGAAAGAGGCAGACATAGATGTGACTTTATGAACTGTTTTCCAGTTGATTTTCAGATTATATTTTAGACACTTTTTAGAAAACAAATAAAAATACATGGAATTTTGGTCTGGATGAATTCTTTAGGGAAAATGTTCACTTAGATCCAATATTCTGGTAGTTACAAACACTTCCAATTTTTGTACTGAAACCTGCAGGCAAATTAACATTCAAATTGGCATTTCAGAATGGGGGACTAGGGGGTCTGATGGAAATATAACAGAGCAGAAGCTACTCTTCCACCAGTAACAGTGTGTGAAAGAAGTTCCTGACAAAATTTTTGTGTGAAAATGGTGGGATTTTTTTCTCCTTTTATTAATAAAATTAACTTAAATCAAGCTGGAAGGACTGATCCTATTGCCACGAGTATGATTCTGAAAGTACAGTTGCCTTTGTATAGATGGGAGGGTTACATGGGTAGATCCTAATGCAAGAATGACTTCTCAGTAAACCAGCAACACATAGGGAGACTCTTGATCAATTTAAGGTCTTCATTTCTATATCAAGGCAATGGCATAACTAAAATGTATCCACTGAAGAAATGACTTTTCTGTATTTAACTTATTCTATGCAATTCAGCCAACAGGACTGTGGAAAACTAAAGTCAAATTGCTTTTTTTAAATCTTAAAAAACCCTCATAATGGTCTTACTACAGGTCCAGTAGAAAAAATAATAATAAAAAAACCCATCCATAAAAGTGATGAGCAAGGTTACATTGAAATAACTGATGAAACATCACAGGACCCTCACTGTGACCTTCACAGAACAAGCAGCACCTCAATGTGTTCTAGGTTTAACTCTTACATGCACATTTTAATATATATCTATTAAATTGATTTTAATAATCAGAATCCTATACTTTTAGCTATGAGAATCAGTACAAGGTGTGACTGTCATATTCCCAGACCACAGAAAAACCTCTGCATCTGTCATTTCTGTAAAGAGTTAGAGATTTATTCAGTGATCAAATGATAACTCTATGGCAAATATTAAACATTTTCCTGATGTCGGGATACTTTCTACATTTGAAATTCTATTAAAAGTTCCCTGAGATAGAAGAAAGTCAGTAATTCCTCATTTTAGGATAAAAATGCAAAGCACAGAAGAATTAAATACAAAATCTAACGGGCATTGAGCAGTGTATAAACATGACAAATTTCTTTCTGTTACTTTGGTGTGTCAAATTGAGATCCCTGGTGTCATCTGGTAAACCTGCCTGTGTTAACACAAAACTGCCCTCCTCCAAATAAAGCCATCTGAGTCAAACTATGTAGACAAAGTCATGTCATCTTATGATGAGTGCACCACCCTGACTGGCAAGAATGATGGGTATAATGGCCTCTTTTTTTGGCAAAAAAAGGGAACATTTTAACTTGTGGCTTATATAGCTTATCATCTCACAGTAGCACAACACCAGTGATGACATTATAGGCCTTACCTAAACTACAACTACTGTCTTAATGAAAGTCCTGTACTTCATGAGACATGCATTATCCTCTCTCTATAGCCCACTTAACATAATGGACATTCCCTTGCTTATGTAAGGAAATATTTAAGACTAAGCACTGGTAAGCATGAAAGATATTTCCGTCTTTCCTCAGTGAGATTCAGCTATTGTACAGAGACCAAAGCAAGAGTTAAGCTTTTTAACTACTTTTGATAGTGCCTGTTCCCTCATTCCACCAGGAAGACACTTTGCCAGACACATATCTAATTTCAATGAACTGGGTGACTCTGGCCCATCAAATCACAGTACAAACACACACAAATTACTATTAAATATAATAAATTATATTTTCTAAAACAACTTTATTTTTAATATATAAATTTCAATATTTAAAAATATAGTAGTACTAAACAGATACTAGTTTTCTACATTAAAATGAATGGGAATGTTTATTAATTATTCACAGCTCAGTTACTAACATTTTATAGACATCTTACAGAAATTGGGAACAGGTTCTTTTTCACCAGCGGTGGGTACATAATATATCTATCTCAAGAGCATGAGACAAAACCAAGCCAGAAACATGCACGAAAGACAATATTGGACTTGTTCTCAAGGGGTTTTTTTAAAAGTTGGCATGCAAAATAAGAGTAGTTATTAAGTACTGTTTTACTTAACATTATAAGTACTGTTTTAGTAGGTTTTCTGTCTTCCCAACCTATAAGACAGTTCGGTTTAAATGAATTCTCAAATCCTTGCCATAATAAAAATTAAGCTAAACAGAAGAATTGATTTGAAATATTCTGGTCCCTATAGACATAGCTAAAATCAACACTTTTCACAAAGAAATGTCAGATTATTAAAGAATTTATATTCTTTAAGTCATGAGAGTGCTGATGTTTTAGAACCTGGAATAGACTAGTTTATTCTCTTTTCCCTGCGTGACTCATGATCTTGTCGATCATGACAGAAGCGCCTAAAAATCCGCGGCGCTGCTGCCCGCGGGGTCTGTAAATCGCAGGGCAGAGGCGGCCTGGGGCGCTGCCCCGGCGGGGCTGGCGGCCGGGCGCTGCCGAGGGTGTCAGCGGCGGCCGGGAGCGGACACTCTGTGCCGCTGCTCCCGGGACAGGAAGCGTGGAGAGTTTCTGCGGCGGTGCTTGGCCCGAGATAATCCCATTGTATGGGGAGGCTGGGCGGCCTCTCCCAGCGCTGGGAGCCCGGGGCTGGCGTCTGGCTGCCTGGCCCCCGGCCAGCCCGGGGCTGGCTCTGCGGGGAGGGCGGCCGCTCCTCCGGCAGCTCCGCGCACAGCCCGGCCACACCTCATCTTCCAAAGGAAATCTGGCCAGAGCTCCAGACTTTATGACTTCTTCTTTACGAGTCCCTTCTCTCTCTCTCTCTTTTTTTTTTTTTTTTTTTTTTTTTTTTTTTTTTTTTTTTTTTTTTCACTCCGCTGTGGTGCTGGCGCTGCGCTCTCAGGGCGGCGAGAGTCACAATAGCCTTGTGACTATTTAAAGTCACAAGCAATAAATGAGCTGATGACAGGGTTATTGCGAAAAGTCATACTTTGATACCCCAAAACGCACGTTTCATTCCTCTCGCTTTTTAAACAGTGGCAAATTACTCTCACCGCCACCCGTCGTGCAGAAGAAAATACTCATTTCAACAGGCAAGTTCTACAGTCTTCTTAAATTTTATCCCCTATGATTCCACCAGGTTTATTTAAGATATATGTTCTGTTTAAAACAGACATTGTTCTTAACACACAAAGGAGTTCAAGGATGTGGCATCAGTGTGTTCCCACCCACCATTTGCTCTGATGGTGGTAGATTCTCTGAAAAAAAACAACCAAAAACACTCAAGTCCCAGAGCAAGTATTGTGTTGGGTACATTTTTAAAGTATGCGTTTCAGCAGCGGTAAATCAAAGATATTAAAAGTTTAATAAAATTTTTCCCTGTACAAAACTATGTGAAGAAAATCCCCCCAATCAGAAAATGTAACACAGCACAACCAACATCTGCTACCTTTGCTCCAGAGAAGCCTCATTTTGTAACCCAGGAAACTTCCCCAAGCACACACCTCTTATAGCTAAGCTACTTTTAGGCATATACATAAATGCTCATCATACTGGATTTAAGTATGTTCTTAAGTGTTCTTTTCAAAGGGTAGAAAATAGAACAACAGAAGGTACAGTTCAGTAGTAAAAAAAGGCCAATATTTGCATTTTTAAAAATATGAGACATTTATTAAAATCAGTGAAAATTAGTGTAAGACTAGGAGCAGACTTCTATATCAGCGTTAAATATATATATTCTTGTTTTTGTACTAGCAACAAATAATTTCTCAAACACAATGCAATACTTCTTCATAGCTTCATTTTATGATAAAATAGTGAGTATTTCACAGATGAATTACCTTCCCATATTTATTTTATACAAGCATTTTACAAAAGCTTATTATTAAATAATAAAAAATTAATTGGTACAGCAGTAATATTTGATAGAGCAATAATTCTGACTAGCAACATAACTCGAGTTTCTTTTAGTTTTGTAGCTTTATTTTTATGCCCTTAGTAAGTAAAATCACTGTAGAAGCTTCTAAGCGCTAAGGCTTCAGTTCCTAAGGAGCATGTGCAGAAATGGCTTTATATTTAAGGCTCTACCCTTAACCTGAACCCACAGAAAACCTCTGTTGAGTATGATCTTGTCCATAAGAGGTATAATTGTGAAATATCAAAAGTCACAAAATTTAAATTTTATGCCTGAGTTTAATTCCTATTGCGAGAGAGATCTCAAAAATAAACAGTCACTAGCTTTAAATTTAATGTCTAAAAAATAGGTTTATTTGTCTTCAATTTCAAACTTCTAGGATTGGTATTTTCAAGTTCCTCTTTAATCAAGAAAGTGTGAAGAATACTTTTGTGTCACTCCATACTTTTCAAGTCACATGGCGTTCAGAAAGGAAAGGTTTCAAAGAAAATCAAAATAACAATTTATTTAAGGCTTGGTTTGATTAAAACAGTTTAGATTTATTCTAAAGAATATAATATCAATGTAATTATCTCAAATTTCACAGCCAAGCCAATGCAGTCATCAAAAAGTGACCAATGTAAAAAGAGGTAAAAATCATAAATAAATTATTTTATTGCATGTGTCAGGATATTAAAGTACTCAGAATGATATTAAAAAAATAAAAAAAAAGAGAGTAATTCTGGACGACAGCTTCACGATACTTTAATGTGATATGTTTGGAGCTGATTGCACAATTAATACCAAAAAGCCATTGCTTATTTAGAACAATTGAGAAACAGAAACTAGCACACAGGTTTCTGCGGATTCCTACAAAAGCTGTAGTAGAGATGAAATCCCAAAGGGTTAACCTCTTCCTCGTGGCACCTATTGTTTCTGTGCAGTGACGATGTATAGAAGCTGGTAGCAGCCTAGACATGACCCCATAGTAACCCCATCGTCTGCGTGCACTTCTCTTGCCTCTCTTGCACTGATCCGGCTGCTTGTCCAAAGATCCAGTAAATATTTGCACGCACAGCGTAAGGCGGTGGCACTTTCCGCGCCGAGCTGGTAACAAGAGACAACATCGCAGCTCTGAGTCAACAGCGAAAAGCAAACAGTGGCTGCTAGTGGGGAACATCAGCTCTCATGCCACGCTCGGCTCGCAGGTACTCATGACCGTGACCTACGCGCCTTATCAGGCTTTGATCAGCATTGTGAAAGCAGACACTACAGCGCTGGCTGCCCCGCTGTAGCCTTGCAGGCTCGCTGGTCCTAAAGGAATCTCGCCCGTCTCCTCCTCTCTGGGTTCCTGCCTTTAAGCAGGCACGATAGAAAGGACATGCCGGACCACGTCTGTGTACCTGCTGATCTCAAAAGCAGCTGCCGACTCTAAAATTCAGCCTGCAGTACAAGGGAAACCCTGACAGCTGCACACATGCAGCATAGTACCTACTCGAGATGGGAGTCGGAGGGATTAGGCAGCAAGGGGCACTGTGAGTTTAGGCACTGAACAGATTAAAATGCAGTCAAATTTTATGAGTCACCTGAATTCAACATTGTACCACATGAATGTACTTTTCTGCCCAGCAACAGTAGTGACTGTGCTTTCCCTTACAGCTCAGGCTCCTGCTCTGCCTTACAGCTCTACCATCCATTCTAAACAAATGAAAAATTGCTTGTGTCTCAGCAAATTATATGTGACTCAATCAGTCAGAATTGCTTTGCCAAAGGGAGGTGGATCTGCACAAGAACTTAAGTAAGATATGGGCTTTGTAGAGTCGAGATATTTCCTAATAAATCTGAAACCAGGAAGAATTAAAGCCAGGTCTTGTAATTATCTTAGTAACAAATTAATGACTCTATTATCCTTGTTAGCTTTTCTGCAGCCTTCTGCAGAAATAACTTTGGGCTGTGGTTTCATATTGATCTACTCTTATACTACTTTTCACTAAGGATCTGCTTTGTTAAATATCTTAATATCAAGGTTATAAAACTGTTAGTCTCTATGTGAAATAAAGGTTAAAGGAAAATGAAGAGGGAGATAATAAAATATTATCCTTTTCCTTGATCATTTCATTGACATGAAATAATTTTCATATTTTGACAGAAATCAGAACTTAACCCAGGCTAAATGCAAGCACATTTTGGAAAAATTTTGATCTTTTCTGAAGCAACTCCAAAAAGCCATTTTATTACACTGTATTGTAAGGTACCAATGATGATGCAGACTACATTTGTATATAAATTAAAATATGGACAGATTCTGTTCTATTGCCTTCTACAGAATTTACTAAGAGCATCCTTCCAAAACCTGCAGAAAGAAAATGAAAAATTCTTAACAAAATTGGTAGTTCTCCAACAGATGAAGGCTGGAATTGTGAAAGAAGGGCTCTTTAACAAAAGGGAGTCATGATCAAGTAACAGAAGAGGTATAAAAATACATGTTTATCATGAGCTCAAGAAAGATTAGAACAGTAAGTTAGTTGGAATTCTTTCATCTCTGCCCTTTCACCCAGAGAAGCCAAAGTTAGAGCATCACAGGGTTCAGGTGTGATAGCTTAAGTGATAATTTTAGACCAAAGTGAATTGGCAAGGAATTTTGTGATCAATGTCTTGCTGTGGTTGGTGGATTCAAGACTGTTGGTAAGTAACACCCTACAGAGCAGAAATCAATATTCAGACCTGCAGGTAACAAAGATCACATGGCACTTCCTCAGGAACAAAAAGCCCCCAGAGCATGTGGCAGAATGGGATCAGAACAAAGCTGAGAGCTGAAGCTCCAACGTGTTTTGTGATTATAAACAAGAGGCAGTTTAGCAAATGAGTTTTGAAAACATTTCTCAAACTGTTTTTAACTGGATGCCAACATCTCAACTGTATCTTCCTTTGCATGTTCTCAGGGTTTTCATGGGTTTCCTCTTCTTGTCAGCATTCTTCTGCTCCTCCATCAGCCCAGTCTCTCTGCTGTATTCTCACCCATCCCCGCACACTTCAGTGGTGATCTGTGCCACATATTTTCCTGTAGTACCACTGCCTCTTCCACATCTGCCCAGTAGCAGGTTCAGTAACACCAGCAGAGAGGCCAAGCTGCTAAGCCCTCTTGTGGACTGATATGATGGGAGCAAGGAGAGCAAGATAAATGGAAAAATTAACTTTCCATGTGTGGGTAAAGTGAGGAAATTTGACAGCATTATCAAATTGACAGCTTTATTTCCAGGTTCTGGAAAGCATCTTCTAGACTTTTCTGATTGCTCTATAGGCTTTTCACTTACTCAGCATAGAATTTCCACCTACATATTTGCTTTCTAATTCTAAATAATTTAATGCAATTTTTATTCTCTTAACATTTTTATAACTCTCCTCTGTCTCTCCAATAACATTATCTCCCTCATCATATGCCACCTCTTTTTTTTTCCCCCAACGCTCTGCATTTTAAGTTGAATTCCTTTCTTCTGGATGCCAGAAAGAGGAGAGGAAAAAGATGAGGACTGTCTCTGCCCAACTTGTGTAGCTCAGGACTAGTGGCAGGAAGGGACTTCCTTAACCTCTGCTACTGCATTTTGTGGCACACTTGGTAGTGGCAGAGGCTCTTGATTACATTATAGTTTAGAATCTGGTGGAATTATATGCTTCTGAAATTATATGCTTCTAAATGCTTATTTTCTACTTATGAAAAGTATAAGACACACAGAGCCATAGAATTCTCTGCCTCCTTCCAAACGACTGAAATTTCAAGCCCCTCAGCCAAATAATACAGCTGCTATAATATCACAACTTAGAATTAATTAAATACCAAAACTCTACAACATGACTCAGAAGAATGTTGCAGTTGTTGATGAGACTTGGAAAAACCTCAGCTTCAGAAAACACCCACCATGGCCCAGAAACTCAGAGGAAATTTTTTCATTCCTTAAAGTGAGCAGTTTGGGCACCTGGGCTGAGGTCTGAGAAAATTCAAAGTGTGATCAGTTTCAGTGGGATCACTGTTATGTGGTGTAAGAAGGAAATTCCAGCAGAAAACTCCAGCAGAAAAATAAAATTTTAGGTTCTCTGCCCATTCAAAGATGTGATCTGCAGGGCATTTTTTTTTTCTTTTAAGGCTGCAATCCCTATTGAACATGCAGATTTTTTTAAGTATTTTGTTTCAAATTCAGTATCTTATTTGTCAGAAATAAGCACAAAGTTATAGCAACCTTAACAGCTCCCTGAGATCAAAGAAACTTAAGAGAAGGCTGGTCTTTAAGTGACTGAATAGCAGCAAAAGCCATCCTGGAGTCCTGGATCATGACGCTGCCTTTCCTCTGCTTTTCAAACTCACATAAGAGAGGACATGAAGGGAAGAACCTGGAAAAATGTTGCTTTGTAGCACAATGGTAGAGGGGAGAAGCATTTCTGCATTGCACTTGGCCACCTTTCTATCCCGGTGGCAGATACCTGGAACTGAGCAGTTCTAGGTAGAGGGAAATTCTGAGTGCCAGTGCATGGAGCGGGGCTTGCAGGTTGACTGTGCTCCCCTGAAAGTCTGTACCTGGAAAAATGAACCCATAGCACAATGAAAGAGAGAGTCATGTTGATTCACTACAACAGAGGACATGCTAAATATATAGAACAGAAATTATATATAAATACATAAATAGAAAATCATCCCTATCACTTTTGGGAAGGATGATTTTTTTAGCAAAAAGTTGTTCTATTTGATAAAAATCAAAACAATAGCACAAAAACTTAACAAAGTAAGTGAAACAAAAGATTTTTTTCCAATTTAGCAGGGTGGCAAGAATGTAGATCTAGGTGCTGAAAGAATATTTGGATGTCTAAAGGTGAAATGAACCACTTAGAGGATACATTTTTCCTGCTTCCTATGATTCTAGGGCATACAGACCATGTCTTTGTTTAATGTAAACTGAAATAAGCAGCATCAAAGTTGTAACAGATGATTTCATTCCATGTGCACTCTATACTTTTATATCTGCTCTGTGTCTAGCTCTATAGGAGCCCTACCACAGGCACAATCTGCTGCATAGCTACCAACTTTCAAATGCCTTATCTGCATAAAGGAATCAGGCGAGGGGGAGGCTGACGCATTTTTGCTGATAGACATTGCAACATTACAATGTAAGGAAATAAAGTAATGCAGGTTTAAATGAAGTAGTTTTGGAGGCTCTACTCAAAGTTTTCTATTACTCCAAACAGCATCTCTAACATGGCAGTGACAATTTATTCTTCTTGTACACTAAATGTACAAGATTCCATGGCTAACTATTTCTTTTTTAAACACATTCCTTTTTTTTTCATATTTAGCATTATATACATTAATTAACTTGCCATATATAAACTGAATGCCATCATTTAAAATTGTTTTCAATTGCACTGGGGGTAGCTCCTTAGGCAACAATAACAAAAAAAAGAATAAATTGCAGATATGTATGAATTAACACTTATTTTGCAGTATATGAGCAGGTCACAGCTTAATGTAGTACATGCCTAGAAGTGTTGTTGGTTGGTTGGTTTGTTTGTTTTTTTTCAATTGATTTTTTTATTTAATTGATAAAATTGCCCCATGGAGACCACTTGCAGCATATTTTATATTTTGGTTATGGACAATATTTTGTTTGATTTTATGAAACAAGTTATAGCAATCAGATTTTGATATTTAGATATTTTTCACTCTTTAGAAGATTGGCTTATGTAGGATGGACCCTATAGGTGACACAACAATTTTCTGAAACGTTGGAAATTCTGTTCATAACAATTATTTGATTAGGAATAAAAGCTGCATATTTGAATAAATAGAGCCATCATAGGACTTTGGAAAATTTTAAAATGCATCTACAAAGCCAATATTCTATCCTGCTTATATCTTCATAGTTTCCAAATGTGCTACATCATAGCATTGGGGTTCCTGATTAAAGGTAACCTGTCATGCAGTAACACTACCATTAATTTAATTTAAATTTCTTAAACCACAGAAGCAGTGAAGACAGGCCACTGGCAAGAAATCTGCTTTAAGGAAGTCTTGCTAAGATTTGATTCCACCAAGCTGAGAAAACAGGAGTTACTACATCATCACTTGTCTATACAGTCACTCTGTTACCACCCTCTGTACTGCTGCACCAAGGAATGTTCAAGGCTGATGTATTTCAGCTGAACCAGAGAGATGAAGCTAGAAGAAAATGGCTACTGCAATGAGGCATTAAACCAAACTTTTTTTTCCTCTTCATTAAGTTAAAATAGAAATTAAAAGCCTTTTCAGAAAGACCCAAATAAAACCTCCATGTTTTCACCTGAGTTCTCCACTAGAGCACTTGTCCTCCAAGCTGGGAGAGTAGGACAGAGGAAAGATAAGCTCAAACAGTTTGGCCAATGTAATCAGCGTGAAAGACTTTTTGTCTGGTATTGTAAAGAAAAAGTTTTGTGCTAGAGGTAAAAAAAAAGATTTTATGACTTTTAGATTTCCCAAAATTTGGGATCTTATGCATACTCTCTTAATAGTTTCATATCTTTGTTATAAGTGAGCATCAGCACAACCAGCTCCCTGGCATAGCTGCTGTGGACCCTTTACTTCTATATTTAAGACCTGGCATTGTAAGTTCTTTATTCTTAAAAGTACTTCTAGAAATTTTGTTTTGAAATCTTCTCACCAAAAACATTTCATTGATTTCACTGACCTCCTGGAGTTTATTTTCAACTTTCATCTGTCTGCCTGTATTTTTTTCAGGACATGCTCTCAGATCTGGTGAATTTTGAAACTGTTTTACTACCCAATATCATCATCATGGAGTCAACCATGTAATAGATAATTTATGATTTTTTTTTTTTTTTGTCTATGTTATCTCCAGGTAATTTCTAGTTAAAAGGCACAAACCTCTAACTAATTTCTTAGTTTCAACTACACAACCTTCCCTCCCAGTTTGTGCTAAGTAAGGACATAAGTTTATATAGAGAAGATGCCCATTTTGGAGAAATAGGCACATGGTCCAATATTCACTCACTATTTTCATATTCACTCTTTAGAAGGGGTGCTGCTCTGTCTAGGCAAGGAAATTTATGGTAGAATTACCCCCACCTGTCTGCACAGTCCTCCACCAGTAGCAAGCTGTGCTAGTTTTTTGTGCAGGTATATACAGAAATTTTGGCACGTGTTTAACTTAAGCAGGCCTGGTGTTGCATTCTCAGCACAGGCAAGTCTCCAACAAATCAGTGAACTGGCAATTTGCTCAGCTCAGAAAAATGCACGGTTTCATTACCATTCTTCCTTTTGCACACACAGAAAAGAAAAGAGAAAATCCTCACTTAAAGTTTAATTTTTACAGTCCAGCTGATAGAGCTGTATCACACAGCTTGATGTGTCAAACAGCTCTATCAGGAACCCTCTCAACAATTTTAAGAAATGCCACCACAGGCCCAAAGTCACAAGGTTACAAAAACGTATTTTCATTTTACAAACAGAACTGTACGAGGGACACTGAAAACAACATTTCCTGGACTTCACAAATTTTTATCAAACACAACTTCAGAATGAAGACAGCAGATCAGCAACCACCACCTCAAAAAA
>VWYO01012016.1:269484-289131 GCA_013400275.1 Rhadina sibilatrix | reverse complement strand
AAAAAAAAAAAAATCTCTTCAGTCTAATCATACCAAAGTGAGCATGCTGACATTTTCATGTGGTTGACTAACTTTTCTTTATGGCCACCATAAATTCAACTTGTTATAATTACTGTCAATAAAATTAATGAAATTACAGGCTGCTCAACAAAAGGAATATCAATCTGTAGCATTTTATTAGGTCAGTAAGACCTTCATTTATCACTGGTACATTTTGGGTAAGGCAGGGATTTGGCTCTTGATTTGTAGCTCTTGTAATTTCTTAAAGTCACATTCCAGGATCTTAGAAACATCTCATATATTGATTCTGCTTGCTTGATCAAGAAAGAAGTTTTAAAAATAAACAGAACTTCCAAAACACTTTCTAAAGACTTAGAACAACTTCAGTCCTGAGCCAAATGCAGAATGTATTGTTGTTTAAAAAATAAAATGCGGCAAATTTTCAGTAACTGGCAATTTGGAAAAGTATGTTTAATGCAATCCCCCCTAAAAGGGGTTGTAAAGTTCTCCACTTTGGGGCAGCAGGCATGAAAAAGTCCATACCTCTCTAGTTTCCTCTTTGCTATAAAACAACAAGGAGAATGCCACACTTTTTTTCATTTGCCATAAAATATTTTCTTTTTTGTAATTAAACTGAAGTCACACAAAGACATTTCCAGTATTAAAAACAAACAAACAAACAAAACAAAAACCCCAAAAATCTGTGTTTTATCATTCTGTGTTACATGAATAAAAATGTTCTCAGTGATTTCATGTTCAACTAATAACAGAATTGCTTTACAGGGACTTTGACTGGATGGTACTCTGGTGTCGGGGTTTAATTCTTGAGTCCCAGACAACAAAGACAATAGGAAACATACTGGAATTTGTCTTTTGAAGTGTTATGTCATCTTACTTTCAAAGCTACCTAAGTTATTGCACAACCTGACTTTGATTTTCAGCCATGTTCTGTGCAGTGAGGAATTCAAACTTCACTGAAAGTCATTGTGAAGCAAAGCTCATGCAATCTGAAGCTACAACCATTACTCTAAAAAAAGCAAAACAAAAGCAAATAAACCCCAACAAAATGAAGTAAACAAATAGCTAGATGGGCTTTACTTTTTAGTCAGATTTAACAAAAAATATTTTTTAGAGTCTTCTCACCTTGTTTTATTAAAATACTAATTTTTGGCAGGTTATGTCTAATGACTACAACTTCCTGTCAGCATTCTGGACTCTCAGTGAGACCATCAGTTGCTGTTCATTGGAACAATAAAGGTGTAATCCTATTTGAAGTTTTTTTAAAAAATGTTCCAGCTTCTAACCATCAGGGGAGTCATAGTGTTTAAAAGCATTTTTCATAACACTGTACCAAGCTGAAGTCCAATATTATGTAACATGAGAAATCTATGCTAAAAATCCAGCTACATAAGCTATTAAGTCATCTGGGCACTGAAAAAGTGAGACATGAATTCTGCTTTGGATGGGCTTGAAAAGAAGAGATTGGGCTAGAACATTAATTTGGATGAGATCTTACATGTGCAGATACAAAAATTCCACTACATATCCTGGTCTCCAGGGACTGGGAATAAAAATCTATCCTTTATGGCTAGAAAACTGAGCCTTACCATTTCTATGACATTAACCCACACCAAGAAATTGTGTCTACTTTCTGTTGTGCCTATTTAGCTAAGGATGTGCCTGATCTTTTCCAGGGTTAGAAAACAAATTTATTTCTTCACTTAGCTCCACTGGACACCATCTTCAAGTACTAATTCAGTTATTAATAGTCATTTTTCAGACCAGTTGCAAACACAATGAAGATTAAGAAGGCAAAGTAGATAAGATAGAGACTTAATTTCACACTGAAAATTGTGGTGGTGACATTGCAAGCATCTCTTTTAGTAATCAACTATAATGAGGTGCTTATTTCTATAGTGTTCTCATGTTTCCCAGGTTAGCTTACAGAAGTCACACGACTGAAAACATTAAAGAAACCCTTAACTTAGCTGTATGCAAAATTACTTGCTTTAAGACAGTTACCCAATCCAGTGCAAATGAGGAAAGTTTGCAATACATCAAACTTCTTCGAGTTCCGTTAGATCTGTTTCCATGTAGGAAATATTCCCATACTGACCAATTTCTTTCTTTTCAGTGTTTTTTTTTTTTGTTTTTTTTTTTCTCCCTGCTTAGCATTCTCAGGTCAAATCTCAATAAAGAGTAACTTAAGCTGGTTCCATAGGAATTAACTTCAAGCAAAGTTATAAGACAGTATAAGAAAAAAAAAAAAAAAAAAGAGAAAAAAAATATATAATATATATATATCTCCAAGCTCTACTGAACTGATTGATTCAGGACCACCAGTGTCCTGCCTAACCATAACAGCAGTAGTGACCACAGCTGTCACAGCAATCAGTGTTCCATAAAGGAAATATTTCAAAGCTGATTTAGACATACAGGGACAATACCTTCTCAGGCAGTAAAAATAGAAAGATTAATGTGTGGGAGTAAAAGATATGATTTTATACCTTGGAAAACACTTATTTGAACAAATAAGCACAGATACTCCTCATGTGAGGACAGGAGGACACATAAAAAAGAAGAGTAAGCCATCACTTCTCTCATGGTTATTTGTCTCTCAGAGAAATCAAGACCCTCCTTCACTTCTAGTTTTGGAATATCCTCAGCACTGTCTCACTGAGAAAATACTAGAATTAGTATTTTACATTTTGTTGTTGTTGTTGTTTTTGGGGTTTTTTTGTTGGGCTTTTTTTTGTGTTGTGTTTGTTTGTTTGTTTTAAAACATGTTCCTCAATACTTATTCCAGGTGAAACACAAGGCACTAAGAATAAACATCTTGGGAGAGTTTATGAGGCAAGGCCACATTACAGAGTGCTAGGTTATGTCCTCAGATAATTATTTAATTTAGAACAATAAGGCTGTGTTTGGAAATTATACCTGTCACTTTAAAATATGCCTCCTCTTGATTTAACACTGAATCATGGCACAGTGAAACATTACCTGTTTTAGTGTAATGGCAAAATGAAAACAGTGCTTTTTAAATGACAGGTCAACTGAACCTGAGAGATTTTAGTGAAATGTGGTTATTTCTACTTATCAAAACTTTTTGGGTTTAAGTATCTATAGTTAAAGAGAAGACAAAGCTCTTGTAAGGTGCTGGGTTTTTTTCTTTTCTTCTTTGATGAAGGAAGAATATTCAATATGAAAATCATTTTCCAGCACAGTAGAAAAAAAGTTCTGAAAAATTCTGAAAAATGTGGGATTTCATTATATAATTATCTCTAACTATAAGAAAGCAGTACTTAGTAGACCTGATGAGAGAGCAAGTGAGAGAACTAATAGAGATACAAACCAAAGAAATTTTATTCCAAAAATTTTACACTCTAGTAGGTCATAATTTCTTTATAGAAAGACAATTTTAATTCATCTTTTGTTTTCACCCAGGACTCTTTTGTGACCCTATAATGCAGCTGTTTTCCTCATCATTTCTAAAGATTTGAAATTTCACAAATATTTTGACTTTTGCTTCAAACTACAGTTTTGCAGTTGTCCTGCAAATAGTATTGAAGAATATTGGGGACAGATGAAGTGTAACTTGAACATTTAATCTCTCTCTTTTCACCACTTACAGAAAATACAGTTGTTATCAAAGTTCAGGTTTTTCTGTGCCACAAAGAACATTTGTTATCTAACACAGATGTGGGTGGTATGCCAATTCCTAAAAACTCTTGATCTGTAGAATTGTGCTCTGAGTTGCTGAAGTTGGTTCAACAAAGGATCAGACTGAAGAGGGAATGAGGTTTGAGCTGAGCAGAGGAAGATTCCTAACCTTCATTTTTACCTTAATTATTCTATAAATGTTAGGCCTATAAAAGGATAAATTATTCACAATTGTTACACCTGAAATAGGTATCCCTCACTTATTTTGTTACTTTAACAGTGCCATTTCAGGGGATAGGTCTGTGCTACCACAGCACTTCATTAACAGACTCAAAATGTTAAGCAGCATCAAGTAAGGAAGAAACAAGGATCATATTCCTGTAGGACTAAAATTCACCTTTCTATAAATCACCTGATAAACAATGGATGCTCCAACCAGAATTAAATACTTCCAAGCTATTATTATCTTCTAGTAGCTAGTAAGATGTTATGCATTTTCATAACACTATACATTACAGACTTTGGATCTGATGGACTTTATAAACAGAAATTTCAAGTGAACAAAACTTTTTCTATTGGAAGACATAATGCCAAATGAGGCCACATCAGTTTTATGTAGAAAACCCATAACTGAAACCGGGAGGTTTATAGCATTGGATTGGTGTAAAAGCATAAACTTCTTCTTTTACTGTGTTATCTTCTTTTACTGGCAGAAACCTGCTGTGGGAAAAAATAATATTTCTCAGCCCAACTGTTTAAATCAGGGCAAGGGCGGACAAAATAGGCTGTGCTGAGATGTCACATCTACTGTACATCCCCTGGCAAGCAGGCTCCAATATTCTAGACAACACATAAACAAGTGTCTTTTCACAGAGGGACAGAATGGCTCCAGTCCCAAATCACAGCTTCCAACAACAAAGCAGGGAAGTGAAAACTCCAGTTTATTTACAAAACGTACGTGCCACAAATGACAGAGATAAAAGTCTTTCCGAGAAGAAATTCAAGGAGCGTCTTGACTTGCAGCCTTACAGTGCTGCCTTTGAAACACAGGAGAAGTGGAGACCTATGTGTGTCACAAACCAGCTGTGAACCTGTGGCACAAGGTGATTTGGAACCTCACAAAAAAATAAATGGTATTTAAAGAAAAATTAGAGACTGCTTATATCTGTCTTGAGAAAAGTGAAAGCTGTTACAGGGACTACAATTTCAGCTTTGGAAAGAAAGCAATACAAAGGCTTTTCTCAGCTCTATATTTTATGGGTCAGCTGCAAAGACAACTTAGAAGTCCAAGGGAAGAAGGAGCTTGCAACAGAAGGGAAAATGTAACAGAGGAGAGTGAAAGGAAAAAAGTAGATGGTCCTGCATATTTCCCATGTTCTAAAAATTTGAGTGCAATTTTCACGCTGTTAACTCCTTTTCATCCCTTGTTAGCACATCATTGACACAGACTAAATTTTTCATGGGTATTTTTGTGTAAAAGTACATCCTATTTAAATCAGAAAAGTGTGGTTTAAGTGGGAAAATGGAAAAACAGGGTTTAAATTAGAAAAATGTGGAAAACCTGTGTTTTACAGGTGTTCAAACCCGATTACCCGACTTTCTAGCTTTATGGTGCGTGAAAAAACTAAGGCTAGGAAAATTTTTGTTGTGAAATCTGTTCTTCAGGTTTTCCTGACAGAAGTAGTAGAACATGCATGAAGTCACCAGAAGTTCTGGAGTCTTCCAGAGCATTCACCTGCACCATGAGAGTCCGATCTCGTACCAGTTGATACCGACAGAGAGCTGGGACTTGAAGGAGCCTCTCAGTGACCCTGAGAGGCTGCTGGAGGGGGCTGAGGGTGGAAGGAGGGACCAGCCATGCCAGAGAACTGCCATACTGCTGGGCATCAACATGCAAGCTAGGTGCACAAAAATTTGGCACCCAGTACCCCTTTTATGAGCCATAAATATTTAAATGTAGGAAAAAGAAAACCAAACTGGCAATAGAAACTCCTGAGATTTTTTTCTGCAATTAAAACAAACAAACAAAAAACCCCCAGATTTTATTTAATTTCACACTTGTCTTTCAGTTAACAAAGGCACAGCTTAGCATAAATCCTTTTGGATATTATGTGCAATGTATTACCTTATTTTTGGACAACTGCACAATGGCTGCAGCTGTTTTATAGGAAACTATGTTTGAAAAAGCTAATTATATTTCAAGTATTCCAAGGGAAGTGGCCAGAAGAGAGGATAAATGGCAAGGATATTCATCAGGCACTGGCAGGAGCACAAGCATGTTGTGATTGAGGTTTTAACACATTTCAGAAGCCTGCTGCCTGAGATAGTTTTGTGATTACGTACTCACTCATCTATTTCCCTTTGGTGTTTATGTTGGAAAGATGGCACGTTATTTTGAACGAAATGAAGAAAAAAAGGAGCTTGAAGAGGAAACTGTAGCAACTAGTCCTGATATGGAGTAGCTCAACGCTGAAACATATAAGCAAAACACACAAGTCAGATGTTTTTTAAAAAAGCATGTACAATACTAATGGTTTCATGCTTTCAAAGTAGATTGTGTATTATTGTTGTCCTGAAGTTAGTGTGAGTCTTCCCCTTGGCTCTAATAGACCCTGAATTGCACCACATGTGTACATCTTCCTGGTTGTTTTGGGAGGATGAAATTTGCCTTGCTTTGTAAGGAGGACAGATTATTCCTTTCAGACCAGGGGCCAGGTCTGCTCACCACTGAAGGCACAGATGTGGGCATTACCTCTACTGGCATTTCCTTCCTCTTTCCAGTTGTGTTGTGGCTCCCTGTATTTCTTCTGATTCAGACAATTTGGTCATCGCTCATCTGGAGCAGTAAAAAGAGCATTTGAATTTTTGTTGCACTGCATGGCACTGAGGACAAGGCAGGGTCTGTTTCCAAACAGTGAAATACACAACAGGGTATTTTTATTCAGACAAGAATCTGTTGGTACTTTTGTCATCCCAAAGTCTTGGAAGAAGCTTAATAAAAAAAACAAACCAAACCAAACCAAACCAAACCAAACAAACAAAACCCACCAGCAAAACAAAAACCAAGCAAACGAAAACTAGGTGGCTGTGAGTTTTTTAAATAAACAGAATCACACTAGAACCACCACCCATGTTCCATACATTAAGGAACTGAGAAAACAAATAAAATCACAATTCCTTTTTCCTACAGTCATAGTAAAATTAAACTAAAAGGAAGATGAAAAGATTTGTAACTGCGGAAACTGCTGTCATTTTAAAAGAAAAGCAAAGAACTCTGTCTTATATCCTCTTTCTGGATCAACTAAATTTCCACAACCTGACAGGATTTCCCCACTGACTATCAAAATTTTTGGTCACACCTTTTTTCAAACACTGTACTAGTAAAGTTGCTAATAAACAGGTTGACTTCTAATGTACATGATTAAAAAAAAGAAAAAAGGAACAAAACAAAACACTGATGTCTTCGATTAATGAAGATGAATTAGGGTAAATTCTTTCAATTCTTATAGGCTGTGCACAGAGACACAGAGTAGATGAAGTCATACTCATATAAGGGAGATTTACAGTGAACATGAAGTCTCTGAAAACATCTGAAATATTGCTTGTGTTGGTGCAGTTCACATTGGAGTATCCCCACTCCTATCTAGGACAACAGTCATGATACAGCACTAACAACATCTTGACCAGAAGCAGGGGTGTAACCCCAAACATTACAAGCCTTAAGACCACAGCCTTACAGATAAATGAACTCTATGTAAAAGACACACTTAAGAAAAAACATTTCTATTGTACTGGCTTGTAATACCTTGGAAATATGATAACATATGTCTTTTCATGTTAGGTTCAAAATACTTGTCACTGCTACATGTAAAAGAGTTCAAAAGAAGGCAGAGGACAAAGGCTGTCCAATTCTCATAGGATCCAAGGGAGACCACAGGTTCACTTGGATTACAGCTGTAGTGATTTTCTCAGAAAATCTCAGAATGCTGCGCTTCAGCTGAAAGTAAAAAAGGGAAATGACACAGATTCATGAACTCCTGCAGTAAAAGACAGGGAAAAGTCCCTGAACTGGAAGATACTTCAGTGTAACAAATAGTTCCTGGAAGAAACCAAGGTCAGCAAGCTAAATGCTTTTCAGCTACTCACAACACTACTCTATAAATTTAAGCTTGAGAGGTCCAAAGGAGATCTCATGGCCAGTACTGCTTCTTCACTGACTCAGAGCTAGCAGCTTTCTTAAACTGGTACATGTGAGTCAAAAATCAGATTTGAAAGCAATTGTCCTTGCCCAAGGCTGAAAATAAGTTTGACTGTAAAACAAATGTAATTATGTCTCTGCAGGAAGGAACACATCCAGAACGATCGTGAAGTTGGTTGTAATCAATGACCTTTTCCGAAATACCTTGAACTCTTTCTTTTGTTGATGGGACTTTCTAAAAGTAAAGCTGGGAGCCATAGGTTTCTGGCTTGCACCCATTTTAAACATCGCTTATCGCACAGCGCTACAATTTGCTATCAGATGACCCTGTGCTCATACACAAACACAGCCACTATCAGGCACAGGCTATAATCTGGCAATAACTTTAAAAAACAGAAACAAACACAATGTGTAGGGAATATTAATAAACCCATGGAATCCTGGCACAGCACTATTAGGCTACTACTAAGTAACTGGAGGGAAGTACAGTAGGACATGATAAAAATCCACATTCATTTTGGTCCTATTCCTTATGACATAAACTGTCCTAAATAGCTACTGTCACATGAAGTGCTCTCTTTGGAACAGCTCGAAATCCTTTAGCCTTATCTAGCTTTTGCAAATGTGAGGATTACCTTGTTTTCTAAGTTTCTATTGTGTCCAATGAATTAATACACAGACATTTGTACAAAACCACTCTTTTACGTATAACCACCATTCTAGCTTTGGGAGAAAGGTCTTAAAAGAAAGACTCCTCCTTTAGCAGATACCATAATAGCATATATTACAGAATAACATTATAGAATTTCAGTACTTGCAAGCGTACAGATTTTTTAAAAGCACTCCTACATGTAAGATAGTCTAATTTTAGCAACTGCCAGCAACTACCATGGTTCATAATGTGGTTTAGGCTGACAATCCCTTACAATATTTCCTCCTCTTTACTGTACTAACCCTCAACAGAAAATCAGCGAATCACTGTCTGTTTACTCTAAAATGGGGATTATTTCCCTGTGTCATGAGAATTTAATGAAAATAGAATCCAGGAAAGACTATGCAGCCATCACATTCTTTAGTGATGGGCACTACATAATTAGTTGAATAGATGAGGATAGAGAATCTAATTGCATATTTCTTTGGTCAGATTAAATTTTACAGAGTATAGTGGCTTCTTGTTAATCAAATATAAAAAAAAACTGTATCAAAAAGACACATTTATGCTATTTATTGAAAGCTACACATGACTTTTTGAGAGCCATGACAACAAAATAAAAGTCAATAAGGTTAAAATTTAAAATTTAGATAAAATGGGGTTTTGCTTGCTTTCAATGATTTTTTTGGTGGAGAAAAATCTGTTGGTCCAGATGCAAATTCATCTTCTTTCCCAGTGCACACATAGTCTTAAATTTTTCCTTTTACATTCCTTTCCATCAATTAATCTGGGACAAACCAGGAGGAAGACCAACTACATAGTCTCTCTTCTTTTTCTGTACCCAACCTTGGGATCCAGAAGTCAGAATACAACCTCAACCTAAAATTCACAACTGGAATATAAAGCAAGGCACAGGGACAGATGTGCTCAATACCAAGCCACAGCAGAAAGTTCAAATATTTTCTCTTTACATTAATCTCTAGATTGTTTAAAAATATTATCTCTTTTTGGATCAAACCTTGCAACACATTCATGTTATATTACCAAAACCAAAACCCAAAAACTTTGGTCAGCAAGTGTGTGTGACATTAATAGGGATCACTGAGGAATTAAGCTTACCAAGTGTGGAAATAAATGGAATTCCATTTAAATGGTGCTTGTTCTGTCTAGCCTTATCCCTCAAGCTGATGCAAGAGTTCCTGGAAAACTTCAAGCTTTGACATTTTACAGATAGGCTTATTTAAGAGAGCATGGAAGATTTTAAGCCACTCAATACCATTTTTCTTAGATATGAGGCACATTCCTTTTTTTTAAGATTTCAGTAGCTTATTTGCAAAATTAGTGAAAAAGAAACAAGATTGTTCAGTCAGATATTTAATTTTAGAAAATTCAGTCTCTGGATTGACCATTTTTCTGGGTACTTTAAGGCAGGTACTCTTCACTCATCATTACCATGATGTCATTAATGACAATATTCCAACTGACTAATCAGGAAGGAGTTTGTCCCTAAACTGGATGAGGTTATGACTCTAAAGTATTATTATCTTTTTCTGCTGAGGAAAGATTGGTCAGGGAACTCCCACTCAGGAATCCTTTCTTTTGTGCACTGAATGGAGATTGAGGTGCCAGTTCAATTGGGAGGTTTTACCCCACTGCTTAGGCTGTGAAATAAATCCACTCATTGTGAATTATTACCAGAAAATATTTGTATTTCAAAAGTCTCATGGCACATTTACAAATGTGAGAAAATACATGTGAGTTTTCCCTAAAAAACATTTATTAACTAATATTATCAAAATATGATATGGAAAAAGAAAACAGAAAGGGATATAATGACATTTACATACATGTATATATATGTGTGTGTGTGTGTTATGTGATGGGAGGATTTCTATGTAGAATAATTTACTGAAATATCTTAATTAACCCATAATATTTAGCTGAATATTTCATTTATTATATAATAATAGTGTGTTATAAACAATTATAAACATATAACATAAAATAGATATTTTTATCCAGTAAAATTATACCTCAAGGAAAATGTTATCAAATATCAGATAAGACTTATTTTCCAAATAATCAGTGTGTGTGTGTGAATTTAAAGAATTATTCTGGGTTTAAAATAATTTTTAATCACCCATGTGCCTATCCTTCAAGTCTTTTCTGATTATTTTTTAAGTGATGTCAAGAAAATAAAAAATTCAATCTAATAAATTTTAATTCAAAATATGTTGATATATTCTAATATGCTCCTAAAATTTAAATAGATGATCTTAGATAATACGAAATTGAATTTTATTGAACAAATTTTTCTTTCATTTTGCCTAGCATGTTTATAGTCTGCCACATTTGACTTCAGTGGAGTCAATTCCCTTATTTCCCAACACAGATAAACATAGACATTAGTTCTTTGACATTGAAAATCCTAGATTAAATTAACAAAATAATACCAAAGATCTAAACTTTATTCAGTATTAATTCCCTATTTGGGCTTTTATAATTGAGCCTGCTTTGTTTGAAATATAGGCTTGCAAGGCAACATGGAAATCTACAAATAACATAGAGTATTAAGTAAGAATAAAATGGTAATATCACCTTGTGTATATGGCATTAAGGAAATAACTGCTCAAATGTTATGTCTGGTTCTGATGTTAACACTTCAGAAAAATACGTGAAAGGTTTGGACATAATTTTTAAAAGCAAGGGAGTAAGTTGGAAAATAGACCTTGAACAAAGGAGCTAAAAAAAGAATCTACTGAGCTTTTCAAAGAGACTGTGTAGTATTTGGACTACAAATATGTACAAGTATGAAGTATATGGACTACAAAAGGAATACACTTTTGATGGTAGACAGTGCTTTAGTGTACCAAGAGAACCATAAAATGTTGAGATGACTGGAAACTCATGGAATTTGACAAAACTGGAATGCTTCCCCAATTTACCCACAGGAGCATTTGACACGGTGTTATTCTGAGGTTTTTATGATGGCAATCAAATTGAAAGTTGATGATGTTTAGGAGTTTGGATTAGTGATTGTTAATAGTCTTCTCTGACCCTAAAATATGATAACAAAATGATCTCTATACACATGAGAAGTTCTGTAAAATACATTTTTTCCTTAAGAGTATGTGAACCATAAATTATTCCTACATTTAGATATTGCTATCTTGTTACTCATGGCCTTGAGACTAATTGGCCAGAGAGGGACTACACTCTTCTCTTTAGTAAATTCAGTGTTTTAATTTAAAATAGTTATTCAAGTCTGCACAGCTGGGTCTAGTCAACTAAAGTCATTAGAATCATTCTTTTGACATCCCTACAGCCCTATGAGGTATTGCTGGTGGTGTTGCACTAGGTATTTTAGTGCCTACCAGAGTAAAACCAGCAATGTTAGCAGAGGGTTCCACTTTTGCACTGGGTGTGCAATTGCATTAGATTTTGAGGCACCATCTTAATTTCTTTTACATACTGAACTTCTGCAATATTCTCCCTTAAAAGTGTTTAGATCCAGGAGATTTATTCCTCAACTGATCTAAACTGACGCATGGCTGTTAAATGGCAATGTTGATTTCATCATCCTGAGAGATAGATTCTCAGATTGCAGAAAAGTGACCCTAAAAGAAAGAAGAGAACTTTTCCTTTACCCTTTTCCTTTTTGTGTGTGTGTTTATTTTTCCTCCTTCTTTTCTCCATTTCAACACATATCTTAAAAAAAAAAAAAAAAAAAAAAAAAAAAAAAAAGGTATCGGTAGGAAACTGAAGAGCGATCTGCAGAAGATACTTGTTTGTAAATGTAAGGGTATTTCCATTTGCCGAATTTAAACGCCTTCCAAGTGGCACAGCCACTACAGTGTCGAGTTTTTCGCTGCGATAAGGCTGGAGGCAGGAAGCCATGAGAGGCCAGGAAGGAAGCACTATCAGGCCTGAGAGGGGACCAAACAGCAAAGGGAGCAGCAGAGCCTCTCGCATTTAGGCTGCGCAGCAACTGCACCCTTTCCCAAAGATGAACAGCTACAAGTGTAAAATCCCATCTACTGTCCCTTTAAACTTACAGGGGGGCAAAAAAATTCCTTGTTTGCTGTGTTTGTATTTTGCTTCTAGCAGCTTTGTAAGGGGAAGAGGGAAGTAGGGGAAGGCAACAGGGAAAGTACAATTTCACATAAACATGTCTTCTGGGATGCAGACTGGTTTGTTTATAGCAATTTAGTTTGACCCTGGGCACACCAAAGGAAATGGCTTTAATGCTGGTCTTGCTCCACCATACCAGAGCTGGATCCAAGGCATTTAGTTTGCACTGGTATGTTTCCAAACATCACCAACATCACCTGCTTCCTGATATACTGCCCAATGGGAAATAGGTCAGGGAGAAACTTAAGGAGAAAGGGAAAGCTCTAACAAAATTTGGCTTGTAAAGAGCCACCTACACCTGGAAATCCAGTGTTGCTGCTCTGTATTACACCACCAAAGGCTTTCAAAGTAGGTTAGGGAGTCCATCTAAGCTGGGTTGATAAAGGCATTTCCCCACCCCATGAAATGAGGGAATTTATATTTTCTTCCTGTTCTATGCGATGAAATAAAGACATTTTACATTTTTCCTTTGAAAATGAGGGCAGCCCTGTTCTATGCGATGAAATACAGACATTTTACATTTTTCCTTTGAAAATGAGGGCAGCGGGAGAGCCACTTGCTGTTGCTGTAATAGAGTGTTTGTTCATTCATTTCCTATTTCTTCATTTGTTTTGTTCCTTCATGATGTTGAATATCTTGCTCTGGTGTTCACTTATGTTGGGGAGGGGAGGGTATTGGAGGAAACCTGGCAATCTGACTTCTGGTAGTTTAGAGATGTTATCTCAAAAAAAATCCTGATGCTGAAAGAGATGATCTTAGAATAGCTGATATCTGGTAGGAGAGCCATGAAGGAGAGGACAGATTCCAGAGCCAGGAATCATGATGATGAATGAAATTGCTCAATATCTCATTTATTCTTCTTAATTTCTTGTTCAGGGAGTATCAAGTAGCCTAGAGAGTGTTAGTATCTTTCTTGGTTCCACTGAGAATTTTATAGGATTTTGCCTCTTTCTCTGACACTAAAAATCATCATTTTCAGAATAAAAAGCAAACAAATGAAAGAGTATTCTGTCCAAATATTCCTCACTAGCTCTCAAAGTCAGTTAATGTAAAAAATATATGGCCACATCCCAGTGGTTCTATGACCTTCAGGCACAGAGGGACTTCAATTTTGTTGCTTCTGTTTTATGCTTATACAGTTAAATGGAAGCCAAACAATTTACTATTGTACGAGGCCATCCAAAACATAAAGGGTACAAGCCAGTGCCCACTGCATTTAATGAAAGCAAGATATCAAAACCAGCAGCAGCTCCAAAAATCTGTCTGAAATTGCAATTACTCACGGTAGTAAGCTTGTGCACATGCTTTGGGATCCGTGCCCAGCTCTGTGCACAGGAACTCATTCCAAATTAACTGGTGGGATTGGTCAACTGCACTCTCTTGAATTATGGAAGAATAACCAAAGATCTTGTCCAACCTACAGCAAAAGAGATCATTTCAACAGGAACATAAAGAAAAAATGAGTACTCAAGGGAATCGAAAATACATCTCAAACAGTATTTCATACCTTTGAAGAGTCAAAGCTTATTCCTGCTGGGGAAAGGTAAAAAAAAAAAGTCCACTTTTGTGAAAACATATTACCTACCTGTGCTGCCAAGGTCAGTAAGACCTGTTCTGCTTTGAATAAGTATTGCTGGGGCAGAAAAAGCAGACTGGGAGGCAGCTTTAACTTATGAACTACTGTTCAGTTGCTAAGCTCCCTACAGAAGTGAAAATGTAGAGCTAAATTCTACAAGGTTTGTAATCGTATGAGTCCATCACCTTAACCATTTTTGCATGGAAGTAAGAGAGAAGAATTTGTTCATGGCATGACACTTGTCTAAAAGTAATTGTTTTTTGCTGCCATTAAGAGCAAACTTGTGCAACATTATTGTGTGGCACTCCCATAATGAGAAAGTTAGTGGAGCCTGACAAAATCTGGCCCAATTTTAGATCAGGTTTTGAGTAAAACTAGGACAGTTTCTGGCATGATCTAGAGACTTTTATTAAATTGGAACAGAGGCAAAATTGGGCTGGTTCCCCTAAACTCAAAATGAATTTTTACACTTACTTTGAACATCAAAGTACAGTTTAAGAGCAAGCCAAAATAAATGAACTGAAAGTATATCCACAAATCCTGCAAGTCAGAGCTAACAGGGCCTTTAAAAAGCTTTGCCAGCTATCATTTGCTATGCATACAACTCCCTATGTATGCAGCAGCTATAAAAGTTAATGCTAATACATCATGAAAAGAACAATATTTTGTTTACAGTAAGTGGTATGTTCAAAGGCATGATCAAGTTCAGCCTAATTTTTCTTCCCATAAATTAAATCTGACTGCTTTATTTGCCCTCTACAGGTGCCTTTCTCCATGTACAAGTAGCAGAGTCCTAGGGAAGAGACAGAGATACGTGCTGTCCAAACCCAATATACGTCTACTTTGCCAAGTATACAGTTCTTCTCAGCATTTTGGTTAACAAACACATTTTTTTTCTTTCCAAGTAGACAGCTAAAAGATGTTTTTCATTGGATCACACCCTGCAACACTAACTCTGTACATTGGTTGTAATACCTGATTAAAAATGGTACAGTGAACTGAAATTTAGATGACCAGATGATCTGACCTTGTAAAAAAGTAACAGCACAATGATGTCTGGAGGATGCTTTAGAAATACCTTTAAAATATATATTTATGTAAATGGAAAGAGGTTTCATTTTGTGACTTCTTTAGTCCGAGCATTAAGTTCTATGGGCTCTCCCTGATCTTCTTATTCCTACTTGTTGTCCTCCTAACAGTCAAGTAGAAGTTGATTTCTTGCTTTGAATCATGGATATTGAATTTCTTCTGTAAAAAAATGTTTTCAGACCAGATAAAGCTATTTACCTACTCCCTCTTGTGTGCTGTTATAGACATGGTTTGAAAAATATGCCTTATTTAATGTACAGAACCAGAAGAAATCTCAACTAAAAATGCCATTTTAAAAATCAGAACAGATGGATTAAATGAAACCCCTTTTCCTCCTGCTTGAAGGCTGGAGTTGGCTTAATAAGGGGTATAAAACTGAAAAGTGAAAGATTTAGTGGGCATATTGTTTGCCATTAGAATTTGGTTTGGAATTCTAAGGAGCTCTCAGGAGACCTACCAGATAATGATCTGAAGCCACAAAATTCCTCCAGGTATTTCTTCATCCCACTTTGTGTAATACCATCTTCTGTGGCTGCTGGTTACTGCTAAGCCAGGGCTCCCTAATCTGTTCTTATATGCTTTCATCACCAGACTGCTTTGTGTTTTTAAGTGAAATGAAATTCAGAGCTTGAGAAAAGTGCAAGGATATTGATATACTGGATACTAACTCTAGCAAAATAAGTAATAACATTCACAACCTTTCCATGAGGAAGTGAAAATGAACTATTTAGGTATCATTTCAGTATCAGACATTACACACCCTCTCCACTCAATAACCTAAAATCTTAATTTTATCTTCCTAGACATCCGGTGCAGATCACAGATAACCACAAACATTTGGAAAAACAGGTCACAATATTCTGCATGAGATTAATGATCCAAGCAGACTTAATTTTAAGTAAATGTAGAATATATCCTACACACACACCCACACACACCTGTGTTTGATGGTCCCATGTCTATTAGCAGGTATGATGATTCACTGTCATCACAAACAGGCAGACCACTTGGGCAGACAGGTAACAGAAAAAGAGATTTTTGTTTTGTTGGGGGGATGTTTGTTTGTTTGTTTGTGGGTTTTGGTTTGGTTTGGGGGGTGTTGGTTTTTTGTTTGTTGGGTGGGGGTTTTTTTTCTTTTGTTTTGGGTTTGTTTTTGTTTGTTTTTTTTTTTTTGTAAAGCCTGAAAAGACCTGAATGATATTGTGATAAGCACTAACAAATGTCAAATGAGTAGAGAACCTAAAAAATTTCCTCAGTTCCTTTTAGTGAAGTCACAGATTTTTTTTGTCATTCATACCCTAGTTTCACTCCTACAAAAGCAATCTGCCTTCCTATGCTCTTAAAAGCAAAACCATAGATTTGGGTACCATAGGTAATACTGTGTAGAAGACTGATGAATGTGGCAGCTGAAACCTCTTGGCAGAAAAGCAACTGTCAGTCACAGCGTCCTGGGGTGTTTAAGCAAGTAGGGAAGTATGTAAGTATCCTAGACAGGCATGAGAGTATCATCTCTCATTCCAACAAGCAACAATAGATGTGTGGACCATACCTCATGATCCTGAGTACAGCAGAACAACTAATCTTCTCAATGTATGACCACCTTGAGAGAAATCCTACTCCACAGAAGGCACCTTATTTTTGTTATTTTCTTAGTACATAAATATGAGTCAATCTGAAATATTCCCCATTCATACTGAGATTTTCACATGGGAACCCAAGATACCATCACTTTTTTTGTTGTTGTTTGGTACTGAGTTATATACTGGGATATATTCCTGAGAACTTTAACAGGAAAGAACAGTAGCTGACATCTGGCAGAAATATAGACAGTTATGTAGATTATAAACAGAATGATCTATCACTTTTAGCAAATATATACCAGAACAAAAGACATTAAGTAGAAGCCTAAATGGCAAAACATCGATGGCAGGAAGAGATCAAAGAAATCCTGCTCTTTGCTATATGAATAGAATATGTGAAATTACTATACAAGGAAGAGTCTTATATAAAATTAGCATTGATATGTTTATACTTGTTTTGAATACAGCTTTGTTTGAACAGAGAAAAAAAATAATAAAACAGCCAACAGTGCCTGAGCATGGGTATCCTTTATTGCTGTATTATGTTTTCAGGAAAGATTGATTTCCACCGTCTCCTTTTCCTACCCCCTGCCATTAAACATAAAGGTTTACTCCACTAATACATTTTTATTCATTTGAAGGAATTGAATAGAAACATTATATAGAAGTTTTAGCTAAAATACATGGAGAAAAACATTTCCTTCTTAAGAAGTTAGACAAGCACATCTTAATAGAGCACTATATGATCTAGTAAAAAAATATATATTACAGGAGTGCCCTATTTCTCTCTCTTAACAGTGCTCCCAGATACAATTTCTTCACTCACTTTTTTTTTCTAGGTATTATCAGTGTAAACTCAGTTGTTAAAACAATACAAAAGACACAAACCATAAGCTGCAATCAAGGTCACTAAATTGTATGATTTTCATTAGACTAACTTTGTTACAGGAGCAGTTGTAATCAAGTGGATGCTATTACTTGATACCTGAAGGCTGCATTTTGAGCACCAGCAACCAGTTCTGCTGCTCCCACAATACTAATGCATTGGAACTTAATAAAAGTGTTGATGGAAGGTATAATTGGTGTTTGCCTGTGCCAGAGTGGTGCATTAGGATCAGGGAAGCAGAATATTTGTGGATGCCTCAGATATTTCAGTAGAGGATCCAGACTAAACTGTTGGCATATAAAGCTTTAAACAGAATGGCTGATTTTGTTCTGATCTTGTGGTACACATATATGCACATGTCATTTAGCACTGGGGTTGTAACCTGACATGGAGTCAGAATGGGCAATGTAGGACCATGAATTCTGCAGATAATTCACTGGGATGACTATGGCAATGTCTTAGCTGGACAAGCTTTGGTTCTGACTTAGTTTTTTTTGCATGAAGTCATTTCAACAGAGGAATTGTGAATCTCCAGAATGAGAGTCCAGCCATGCTACACTCTATCAGGATTTTATTTCTGTGTTCTGAAGAGTTTTATTTTACAGCTTCTTAAAACTCACGTATGTGGGAGTTTGCTCTGTAAATGAAGTGACCTCACTAAAAATACAAAAATGTAAAATGGATGATACCATTCCCAAACACTACATGAACAGTTTATGAGTAGGTTGTACTTCAGTGGTTCTAAAATCTGGTATAAGGGGATTTCATTAATGAAAGTGAAACAATTAACTCCTCCATATCTTTCTAACATGCAAAGTATAAAAAAAGCAAGTGAGATAATGCATCATATAATGCATTTTTAAATTTGCAATAGGGACAAACTGAAGTAAATCAACAGTGTGCCTACACAAGTGTGGCAGTACTCATAAAAGGCAGGTATCATGGTCTGAGAAGAGAGTTTAAGAAATCCTGAAAGATTCATTTATAGAATAATATGATAAGTGAAAGTCCCTTCTTAACTACTTTCAACATAAAAGCCTTCTGTTTAGAGGCAGCAGAGTTCAGAAATCTTTCAAGCCCCTGGGATTTGGTGTGTATTTAATAATCACACTATCTGCTTTATTTAAATTATCTATAAAGAGGGACTGACACTATTTAAGGAGTTATGCTGTCTTTGGTGGCTCAGTAAAAATGATATGTGCCACCAACTTATATCAACAGCTGTTTAGAAATTTTCTGTCACTTCTGACAGAATACATAGTTTGTGGTATATTAAAGCATTTCACATGAATATCAGTACTGTATTTTTAAAATTGAAGCATTTTAATCTCATGAAATCTCATGAAGACTTCTGGGAATTTCTGTTCAGATTCATTTATATTTTATTTTAACAATAATATATAGTACAAATAAAAATAAGGACTCGAGTAACACTTGTTTTGTTTTTCCAAGTGTAATAAGAAATTTCCAGATTTCTTCTCTTGCACATAATCAGATTATTTGCTCCAGGGTAGATATTTTTTTGCTATTATATGTTTTATAGTCAGACCTACAGGCCAGCCCAAATTTACATCTATATATATATATGTATGTAACTTATTTCAGGTCTTGAATTAGGTTTTTGGTGACAGCCTCTCTAGCTTCCATATATAATAGATTCCTTCTGAGAGTCACTCAGAGTAGGTGCTTGAAAGAAGACTTTGTTTATATATCCTAAATAAACTGGTTCTGGCCTCCACCCCAAAGAAAGCCCTACAATATAATGGAAGGAAAATCTGGACAGTATATACTATAGAAATAGTAAAATCTTAGCATATTATAAGGTCTTTGGAAGGTTTCTTCTTTCTTCTCTCTAGCTATGTAAGTTTGTTCACT